>OU696597.1:3978278-4161546 GCA_916048095.2 Sacculina carcini | reverse complement strand
TAGTTGGAAAAATATAGGTAAAAGGTACAGGTGAAACACACCGCTCTACAAGATCCAAAATGTGCCCCCATCATCAATGGAGAACAATTTGTGGTCACTACCCCACGCATAGTCAAATGGACCTTAACAGCAAGGCGCTCGTACGCCTACGAAACTGATATCAATCACGGTAGATTTGGTCCCTTGAGGAAATGTGAGATATCCAGGACGTCAAGAGAGACATCAGGCTGAATAATGGGTCAGTACTTGTGCAAATTGGATGGGAACCCAACCGACCAGGACAAAACAGTAAATACGCGTGCATCAAACTATCTGTAAGAGGTCCACTGCCCACAAAAGTATATTTCGACTATATCAGCTTCCCCGTTCACACGTATCACCCTCCCATATTGAGGTGTACAAACTGTTTGGAATTAGGACACAGCGAATATTCGTGTTCAAACAAAGTAAGATGTTCCCGTTGTAGCGGCACGCATAGGAACATACAACAACATGAAATGAATGACGCTGACGCAACACCAGAAAAGTGTCAAGAAAACAGCTACTGTTTTCAATGCGGTTAGTCCCACCGACATATAGCTGTCAGTTGTAAGATAAACCAACACGCACACCATGAGTTGTTTAGCTATCGGCTGCAGGTGTGACCATTGTGAGCTATACAATGAAGGACTTGCAGCTCGTAGACCACTACCCGAAATAAATAAGGACATCAGAGAGTACTTCCACTCAGTCAAACGCAAGCCTCTATCAAACATGAACACACAGACTTCGGCAGACTCAAACAAGCAACGTGAAGTTATCCGACCATTGCTGCCGACACCATCCAAGTCCACGCCACACACTTTTTCAGCAGTACTAGCAAACCGGTTTGACATCCTCAATGATGACTCCATTATAGGAAACTTGAATGATAAGGTTGCAATGCAAAACGAAGTAACATCTCAAGAACACGTTGTTCTACCCAAATGTGGCCAACAGGGACAAACAACCAGAAAGAAAAGACATTCTAGAAAATTCACTCGTACAATCCATCGAACAAGACATGTCAGTTCGACAGAAACAGAGGACTCTGGGAGTGAGTCACTGGTTGAGACTAGGAGAGTTGTTCCCAAACCCATTATGATTCATAATGGCAAGGAACAAGCACAAGGAGGAAAACAAAATTACCCCAGATACACCTCTTTGGGAATGACATCATTGCAGAAGATTAACAACATTATTGCAGAAGTACTAACATTAACATTATTGCAGTAGTATTAACATTATTGCTATTAAACGCAGGTATGGCTCTGAGGACACAGCAGCTGCTGCTGCTGACTGTGGTAGCAGGGCAGCAGAACTCCACCACTAATAGTGTGAGAAAATACACACACACACACACACACACACATCTATCTATAATATTCAAGCTCAACGTACATGTGTGTGTTTGTGTGTGGCGTGCAGAGTGCGTAACAAAATAGTGTGTTTAATTAAGTACATTGTCGTGTATGTGCGTGTTCCAGAAACCTTTTTTTGGCATATATGTGTAGTTTACCAATATTGCAATTGTAATTAGGTTAGGTTAGAAACGTTATGTGTTAAGAAACATGTAGATATGTGCGTGTACGTATGTAGAAGGGCACTACCCTATTTGCGCTAAACAAAATGGAGGCGGAGCTAACAGGCGCGCTGCGTCCACTGCGATACTAGCGCTCTCTAACGGCGGAAAGTGTAACTAACCTAACCTAGCCTAACCAACCCAACCTAACCTAAACTAACCAGCCTAACCTAACCTAACCAGCCTAACCTAACCTAGCAACGAAAAGGCATTGGTCAAAAATAACACTAGAACAGTGCGCTGATTAGCTTTGATAAATATAACTTTCGATTCGATATTTGTGTTTATGGGGTGCACCGGCCTCTGGGACCATACGGCACCCTAAATATAACTTTCAAAAAGTAATAATGCAATAATAAATGTTACTTAGGTATAATAATTCTTATTGTTTTGTCGGCGAGACAAAAATCGAATTAAATATAAATAATTCAAAAATATTGAAAATTGCACACTAGAAGAGCCTTAATCATCTTTGAAAGTACATAAAATCGAGCTAAACCAGCATATTTCTAATTCGAAGTGAAGCAATGAATGTCTAAGGTTTTATTAACACTTCAATTAAATAAATAAACATATATTTCTATTTTCCAGACTGTCTAAAACACGCCAAAGAGCCTCATAAATCATGTTTAGAAAAAGGCTCGAACGACCATCTCAAAACGACAAGAATAATCTAGGCTACTTTACGCCTTGAAATTCACTAACTTCTAAGCAACGCGTAGAGAAATTGAAGCGTTGCACTCATTGTCTGCAATGACGGCTCACAAATTTCTTGCCGCACTGAGCGGAGCCCCATCACTCTCGGCGCGCCTGGGCTAATCCGGTGGGCGGAGCCTATTCAGCTTACGTTCACTTAACGGTTTAGCGCAAAACGGTGGGTCCCATGTAGAAGTTCAAATGGAAAATGTTCGCGGGCTTTCGACGTTGCCATGGTGATCATGACCAACGCGAAGTACACAAACATTTTGACAGATTTTCATTCGAGACGTGATATACGATTGATCAGAATCGTTTTCGTTTTTGTGTTTGCATCGGCCAAATCTATAAAAATCAGGTTGGTTTATTGCGCCCTTGTATAAGCGTTCTGCGTAAATTATCTTTGAGTTTGCATTGTGTGAGTGCTATATAATTCCTTGTTATTTGTTGAAATAGTTTTTTCTACAGTTTAGTTTATATTTTCTACAGTTCACTATAAGTAGTTGATATAACCAAACGATTACAGGTAGGATATATATTGATACTCAGTAACAGTGAAATACTTTAGTTTTCTGAATATTCACGTACGTCACGGATAGTTGATACCGATATTCATCTCGCCTCTAGGATCCTGAGTGACGCCTAAAAACAATAGAATAATGGCCGATCAGAACAGATAAGTTCGCACATCCACACCGAGACAGAAACACGGGGTTAACCGTGCCATCGCAAGAGGAAGCCGACGGGCGTCAACATTCACCTCACAAATTATAATGTCATATGACGGTGAAATGGATGAATAAATGAAAAAATAACATAATAAATAGTTCAATTATGTAAATATAGTGATATCTGATCGAACTGAGTATATCTGTCTTTCTAGCTTATATCCTTCATGATAAATCATTTGTGAATGGTCGTAATATGAATAACATGTGATGCCAGATAGATTTGTCATCTCTTTCGTCACCTGTTCCATCTGTTCTGCCATCTGGTCTAACTGTTCGTCTAGCTCAGTGGTTCCCAAAGTGGGCGGTAATGCCCCCCTGGGCGCGGTAGAAAGATCTGGGGGGCGGCGAGAAAGAAAGGGGGCGGTGGGCGGACGGCAGGGTAGCATGAATAACAGTAACAGCAGGAGCCAATCGATGGTCACACCTGCAGCCGATAGCTAAACAACTCATGGTGTACGATGAGACAATAGGCTTGCTTATTGGCACAGATTGCTCGAGGACGTTGAGAACTACGGCATGTATGTACATGTATGTGTGTGTATTATGCATGTATGTGTGTGTATGTGTATGTGTGTATGTATCATGTGTGTATGTGTGTGTTTCCGCAGAACGAAGTGGACAATAACACAATGTGGATCAGCTTCGTCGGCTTCGTCGGCGGCATTGTCGTCACGTCGATGATAATTTCACTGGCCGTTAGGTGCTTCTCCCGATGAGAGGTATTTGAACACAAATAACTACATCAAAGAAATAATCATCCTTAAAACCGGTCTCAAAAAATGGATTGATAATGAAAACGAACTTGGTACTGGTAACTTGGTAACTTCAATCACAACGAACCAAACTTTTATTGCTGAAACCGTGCTTCCATCAACGCACGCGTCCAAATTAGCAATGCTCAACTTGAGTGCCAATAATAGTAATCATAGGAATAAAGTATACGGCTCACTTTCCTGGAATAACCATAGTGTCGAAGTGTACGACACTATCAACAAGAAATGGAGGTTCACCGACCGTCGTTATATGTTGAACCACAATAACAGAGTGTGGATCGTACGGTCTTCTACCTACAAAGCGCACTCAAAATATCTGCCCTATCAGCTGTCGGCGGACCATTTCCGAACAAGACATCGGCATCGACATCGACAGCCCGAAATCATCGTGTACAAAAGCAACAACTTCGACATTGGCCTCGTCGGCTTCGGCCTCGGCTCAATAGTGACGGCACTGTTGACCGCTATTTTGGCGTTCCTCAAACGTCACTGGAATGAGAGACAGGTATTTGAACACAAATAACTACATCAAATAAATAATCATCCTTAAAACCGGTCTCAAAAAATGGGTCAATAATGAAAACTAACTTGGTATAATCACTACCAAGGTGTGTGTCTTATGGAGGAGTGGCGATATTTGTAAACAAAGTGTACGAGGCTCATGAAATAGCTGAGTTAACCTATCAACTTACCGACATCCTTGAAATAGTCACAATTGACGTAATCATTTATGATAAGCCATTACGGTTCTCTTGCGTCTACACAGCTCATCACAGCCCACTGTCACAGGCCCACTGTCACACCCTAGAGTATAGTCATTTTGGGCAAATGGAGATTTGGTCATTATGGGGGTAAACATGATTTTGACCTTAGGAGAGTTAAGCTCGCTATGTACAAGAAATGAATGGATAAACAATTAGAGCATTCGTTTGCGGTCATTTCTACGTTAAAAATGAATGTGTAACACAATTTCTGCCAAAAGCTTTCGAAAAATGTTGCACAAAACATTTGCAATGTTTCAGAAAACATTGCAAATGCATTGCAATGCATTGCAATGCATTGCAATGTTTTTGCAAATTGCATTACATTGGGGCTATACTGTTGTCCGGTGCCAAAGAGACAGCTCCAGCGAAGCGCGAGGCAGAGGAATCAAGCCCAACGCAGCATGCGCTACCGTCGCGCCGGGTGGCCGGGGCCATACGGCACTCAGCCGACAGGATCTTTGCGTTCCTGGACTCACCGAGGACGGTACCGGCTTTCGCGTCGCTCGTCGTGAAGCTTCTGAGAACTGACAAACGTCTGCAGGTCGATGATCCGATCATAAAGGACGACCCCCGGTGGATCGCCCTGAGCAGCAACATGCCTACCTCGCACACACTAGCGGACACCGTACTCACTGAGAGGCTAGTGTGTCGCGAAGGGAAGAAGGTAACAACCTCATCTGCCACCGTCATCAGCACATCTGTGCCACCCCTCGATCTGTTCACTAAGGCTGTCGAGCGCGTCGTAAAAACCGTCCCCTCCATTCCGGAGGGACTCAAGGACGACGTACACGACATCCTTTCTGGCAGGTCAGGGTGCATCTGTTGCTTCATGGCCGGGCTTGCCAGTTGTCTTGACGCCACTGAAGAAATGACCCGATTTGAGAGCCCCTGTCTTGATGCCAGCACCGGCGACAACGGGTGGCTACAAGCCTGTGCAGCTGCGCACAATAAAGAGCAGCACGCCACCCATGGCAACGGGACGCTGGTGCCGTATATGGATACGGCCCGGCAAGGCGAGTATATGGACGAGGCGGAAACCATCTTGTGGGAAGGGGCTGGATTACTTTAATGCACCCGGCGAGACCGGCTCTTGTACCGAGGCCAACGCTGCCGTGAAAGGGGTGAACTGCAAGCAAAACGAGCATGTGACCTCGGACTTTTACGGATTGGCGGGGACCCCGTATGTGCGGATCGACGTGGACGGGGGACCCGACCCGGGTGGCGTGATTACGCCCCGGGAGACTCCTTTCTGTCACGTCAACGAGCTACCTGTCTGGCTCGGAGTCAATATCAATAATCTCTTCCACCATGACAGATCTGTGGAGAGCGAGACAAAAACTCGATTCATTTCGAAATTAGACGATTCTCCTGTCGAGCTTAGCTCGATGTATATGAATATACGACCTGGCAAGGACTCTAGTCTCATCCTAGCAGCCGCGCCCGAGCTGCGGATCTTTGCACATAACACCGTGCGAGACTACAAAGCAGATTACAGGGGTCGGGCCTTGAAGGCGTCCCTGTATACTGCCCAAACAGACAAAAGCTTCGTGCAACCTTCCGGGGTACCATGGGGCATAGCCGAAAGAGGGAAAGGATAACCAGGATTCATGCCTTTGGCACCATGGGCTGCAAAATGTAACAACATCGAGGAGGCTGACAGTCAGATGGAGGTGGGTGTGGTCGCGCTACCGGGCGCGATAGAAATGCTGAGAGGTGTACGTGTGCCGACTGTCTCGGTCGGCAGGATCCAGCCTGGCCGTGGGGACTCGCCGATGAAGATTTGGAAGCGGTGTTCCTGGCGCAGGATGGTAGCGATAACAGCCGCATGTGGTCCTGCCAGGCGGCAGGCGTTTAAATAATAATGATAGTGTTAGGGATATTGTTGGGATAGTATTGGGGTCATACTTGTGTATGTGTGTGTGTGTGTGTATGTGCGTGTGTGTGTGCTTTCAGAACAGAGGGGAAATCAATACCAATATCAATACGATGGTATGTGTAACCCAACCGCACCAACAAGAGCATAATATTTTTTCACCGCTGTGGAGTGCTGTTTCTCCTCGCTATGTCACCGCTGTATAGTCGACTGAAATCAGTCCTCCTTTCTCCATCTTGTTTTTCACCTCGGTCTTCTTATTATTATTATTGTGATTTCAGCCAACACAAGAAAAATGAGATACGTCGTCCTTATTTGCATTCTGAAGTAAATACAAATAAGGAAATGGAAAACGATAGAAGCACTTGCACGCATAAACCCTCGCAATTGACACTATTAACACCACTCACCATTACTCTCACACCTCACACACGCAAACACAATCACTCTCACAACTTCCCCGCAAAGCTCACAGTTCCACGTCCAGTCCTCACTCCACACTGCTGCAAATATAGCCGCACACGCTGACAGATGAAACCTTGCATCATCGGGCGGTCTAATTACCAAGGACCCTTGTAACACAACCCTTCTCACAACACATCTATGATGATAAAGCTCAACGTACATGTGTGTGCGTGTGTGTGCTTTCAAATTCGAGCGGTAATTGGTCAACGTTAGTGTGTTTGACTAGTTGTGTATGCTCATGTTGATTGTGTGTGTGTTGGTGGTTATGTTGTGTTTGCAAGTGTCGTGAACGATTGTTTTATTACTCATTGGTTGTTTTCATTGTTATTCATTAAATAAATACCTCGTTTCCTCTCACTGCGGGTTATTACATGTTTTATGCAGAACGGCTTGATGGTTTGTGTAACCCAACCGCACCAACAAGAGAACATGTTGGAGGTACTGAACCACACAAGTTCCGTATAAATGAATTCATCGAGCTCTTCGTAGTTGGAAAAATATAGGTGAAAGGTACAGGTGAAACACACCGCTCTACAAGATCCAAAATGTGCCCCCATCATCAATGGAGAACAATTTGTGGTCACTACCCCACGCATAGTCAAATGGACCTTAACAGCAAGGCGCTCGTACGCCTACGAAACTGATATCAATCACGGTAGATTTGGTCCCTTGAGGAAATGTGAGATATCCAGGACGTCAAGAGAGACATCAGGCTGAATAATGGGTCAGTACTTGTGCAAATTGGATGGGAACCCAACCGACCAGGACAAAACAGTAAATACGCGTGCATCAAACTATCTGTAAGAGGTCCACTGCCCACAAAAGTATATTTCGACTATATCAGCTTCCCCGTTCACACGTATCACCCTCCCATATTGAGGTGTACAAACTGTTTGGAATTAGGACACAGCGAATATTCGTGTTCAAACAAAGTAAGATGTTCCCGTTGTAGCGGCACGCATAGGAACATACAACAACATGAAATGAATGACGCTGACGCAACACCAGAAAAGTGTCAAGAAAACAGCTACTGTTTTCAATGCGGTTAGTCCCACCGACATATAGCTGTCAGTTGTAAGATAAACCAACACGCACACCATGAGTTGTTTAGCTATCAGCTGCAGGTGTGACCATTGTGAGCTATACAATGAAGGACTTGCAGCTCGTAGACCACTACCCGAAATAAATAAGGACATCAGAGAGTACTTCCACTCAGTCAAACGCAAGCCTCTATCAAACATGAACACACAGACTTCGGCAGACTCAAACAAGCAACGTGAAGTTATCCGACCATTGCTGCCGACACCATCCAAGTCCACGCCACACACTTTTTCAGCAGTACTAGCAAACCGGTTTGACATCCTCAATGATGACTCCATTATAGGAAACTTGAATGATAAGGTTGCAATGCAAAACGAAGTAACATCTCAAGAACACGTTGTTCTACCCAAATGTGGCCAACAGGGACAAACAACCAGAAAGAAAAGACATTCTAGAAAATTCACTCGTACAATCCATCGAACAAGACATGTCAGTTCGACAGAAACAGAGGACTCTGGGAGTGAGTCACTGGTTGAGACTAGGAGAGTTGTTCCCAAACCCATTATGATTCATAATGGCAAGGAACAAGCACAAGGAGGAAAACAAAATTACCCCAGATACACCTCTTTGGGAATGACATCATTGCAGAAGATTAACAACATTATTGCAGAAGTACTAACATTAACATTATTGCAGTAGTATTAACATTATTGCTATTAAACGCAGGTATGGCTCTGAGGACACAGCAGCTGCTGCTGCTGACTGTGGTAGCAGGGCAGCAGAACTCCACCACTAATAGTGTGAGAAAATACACACACACACACACACACACACATCTATCTATAATATTCAAGCTCAACGTACATGTGTGTGTTTGTGTGTGGCGTGCAGAGTGCGTAACAAAATAGTGTGTTTAATTAAGTACATTGTCGTGTATGTGCGTGTTCCAGAAACCTTTTTTTGGCATATATGTGTAGTTTACCAATATTGCAATTGTAATTAGGTTAGGTTAGAAACGTTATGTGTTAAGAAACATGTAGATATGTGCGTGTACGTATGTAGAAGGGCACTACCCTATTTGCGCTAAACAAAATGGAGGCGGAGCTAACAGGCGCGCTGCGTCCACTGCGATACTAGCGCTCTCTAACGGCGGAAAGTGTAACTAACCTAACCTAGCCTAACCAACCCAACCTAACCTAAACTAACCAGCCTAACCTAACCTAACCAGCCTAACCTAACCAGCCTAACCTAACCTAGCAACGAAAAGGCATTGGTCAAAAATAACACTAGAACAGTGCGCTGATTAGCTTTGATAAATATAACTTTCGATTCGATATTTGTGTTTATGGGGTGCACCGGCCTCTGGGACCATACGGCACCCTAAATATAACTTTCAAAAAGTAATAATGCAATAATAAATGTTACTTAGGTATAATAATTCTTATTGTTTTGTCGGCGAGACAAAAATCGAATTAAATATAAATAATTCAAAAATATTGAAAATTGCACACTAGAAGAGCCTTAATCATCTTTGAAAGTACATAAAATCGAGCTAAACCAGCATATTTCTAATTCGAAGTGAAGCAATGAATGTCTAAGGTTTTATTAACACTTCAATTAAATAAATAAACATATATTTCTATTTTCCAGACTGTCTAAAACACGCCAAAGAGCCTCATAAATCATGTTTAGAAAAAGGCTCGAACGACCATCTCAAAACGACAAGAATAATCTAGGCTACTTTACGCCTTGAAATTCACTAACTTCTAAGCAACGCGTAGAGAAATTGAAGCGTTGCACTCATTGTCTGCAATGACGGCTCACAAATTTCTTGCCGCACTGAGCGGAGCCCCATCACTCTCGGCGCGCCTGGGCTAATCCGGTGGGCGGAGCCTATTCAGCTTACGTTCACTTAACGGTTTAGCGCAAAACGGTGGGTCCCATGTAGAAGTTCAAATGGAAAATGTTCGCGGGCTTTCGACGTTGCCATGGTGATCATGACCAACGCGAAGTACACAAACATTTTGACAGATTTTCATTCGAGACGTGATATACGATTGATCAGAATCGTTTTCGTTTTTGTGTTTGCATCGGCCAAATCTATAAAAATCAGGTTGGTTTATTGCGCCCTTGTATAAGCGTTCTGCGTAAATTATCTTTGAGTTTGCATTGTGTGAGTGCTATATAATTCCTTGTTATTTGTTGAAATAGTTTTTTCTACAGTTTAGTTTATATTTTCTACAGTTCACTATAAGTAGTTGATATAACCAAACGATTACAGGTAGGATATATATTGATACTCAGTAACAGTGAAATACTTTAGTTTTCTGAATATTCACGTACGTCACGGATAGTTGATACCGATATTCATCTCGCCTCTAGGATCCTGAGCGACGCCTAAAAACAATAGAATAATGGCCGATCAGAACAGATAAGTTCGCACATCCACACCGAGACAGAAACACGGGGTTAACCGTGCCATCGCAAGAGGAAGCCGACGGGCGTCAACATTCACCTCACAAATTATAATGTCATATGACGGTGAAATGGATGAATAAATGAAAAAATAACATAATAAATAGTTCAATTATGTAAATATAGTGATATCTGATCGAACTGAGTATATCTGTCTTTCTAGCTTATATCCTTCATGATAAATCATTTGTGAATGGTCGTAATATGAATAACATGTGATGCCAGATAGATTTGTCATCTCTTTCGTCACCTGTTCCATCTGTTCTGCCATCTGGTCTAACTGTTCGTCTAGCTCAGTGGTTCCCAAAGTGGGCGGTAACGCCCCCCTGGGCGCGGTAGAAAGATCTGGGGGGCGGCGAGAAAGAAAGGGGGCGGTGGGCGGACGGCAGGGTAGCATGAATAACAGTAACAGCAGGAGCCAATCGATGGTCACACCTGCAGCCGATAGCTAAACAACTCATGGTGTACGATGAGACAATAGGCTTGCTTATTGGCACAGATTGCTCGAGGACGTTGAGAACTACGGCATGTATGTACATGTATGTGTGTGTATTATGCATGTATGTGTGTGTATGTGTATGTGTGTATGTATCATGTGTGTATGTGTGTGTTTCCGCAGAACGAAGTGGACAATAACACAATGTGGATCAGCTTCGTCGGCTTCGTCGGCGGCATTGTCGTCACGTCGATGATAATTTCACTGGCCGTTAGGTGCTTCTCCCGATGAGAGGTATTTGAACACAAATAACTACATCAAAGAAATAATCATCCTTAAAACCGGTCTCAAAAAATGGATTGATAATGAAAACGAACTTGGTACTGGTAACTTGGTAACTTCAATCACAACGAACCAAACTTTTATTGCTGAAACCGTGCTTCCATCAACGCACGCGTCCAAATTAGCAATGCTCAACTTGAGTGCCAATAATAGTAATCATAGGAATAAAGTATACGGCTCACTTTCCTGGAATAACCATAGTGTCGAAGTGTACGACACTATCAACAAGAAATGGAGGTTCACCGACCGTCGTTATATGTTGAACCACAATAACAGAGTGTGGATCGTACGGTCTTCTACCTACAAAGCGCACTCAAAATATCTGCCCTATCAGCTGTCGGCGGACCATTTCCGAACAAGACATCGGCATCGACATCGACAGCCCGAAATCATCGTGTACAAAAGCAACAACTTCGACATTGGCCTCGTCGGCTTCGGCCTCGGCTCAATAGTGACGGCACTGTTGACCGCTATTTTGGCGTTCCTCAAACGTCACTGGAATGAGAGACAGGTATTTGAACACAAATAACTACATCAAATAAATAATCATCCTTAAAACCGGTCTCAAAAAATGGGTCAATAATGAAAACTAACTTGGTATAATCACTACCAAGGTGTGTGTCTTATGGAGGAGTGGCGATATTTGTAAACAAAGTGTACGAGGCTCATGAAATAGCTGAGTTAACCTATCAACTTACCGACATCCTTGAAATAGTCACAATTGACGTAATCATTTATGATAAGCCATTACGGTTCTCTTGCGTCTACACAGCTCATCACAGCCCACTGTCACAGGCCCACTGTCACACCCTAGAGTATAGTCATTTTGGGCAAATGGAGATTTGGTCATTATGGGGGTAAACATGATTTTGACCTTAGGAGAGTTAAGCTCGCTATGTACAAGAAATGAATGGATAAACAATTAGAGCATTCGTTTGCGGTCATTTCTACGTTAAAAATGAATGTGTAACACAATTTCTGCCAAAAGCTTTCGAAAAATGTTGCACAAAACATTTGCAATGTTTCAGAAAACATTGCAAATGCATTGCAATGCATTGCAATGCATTGCAATGTTTTTGCAAATTGCATTACATTGGGGCTATACTGTTGTCCGGTGCCAAAGAGACAGCTCCAGCGAAGCGCGAGGCAGAGGAATCAAGCCCAACGCAGCATGCGCTACCGTCGCGCCGGGTGGCCGGGGCCATACGGCACTCAGCCGACAGGATCTTTGCGTTCCTGGACTCACCGAGGACGGTACCGGCTTTCGCGTCGCTCGTCGTGAAGCTTCTGAGAACTGACAAACGTCTGCAGGTCGATGATCCGATCATAAAGGACGACCCCCGGTGGATCGCCCTGAGCAGCAACATGCCTACCTCGCACACACTAGCGGACACCGTACTCACTGAGAGGCTAGTGTGTCGCGAAGGGAAGAAGGTAACAACCTCATCTGCCACCGTCATCAGCACATCTGTGCCACCCCTCGATCTGTTCACTAAGGCTGTCGAGCGCGTCGTAAAAACCGTCCCCTCCATTCCGGAGGGACTCAAGGACGACGTACACGACATCCTTTCTGGCAGGTCAGGGTGCATCTGTTGCTTCATGGCCGGGCTTGCCAGTTGTCTTGACGCCACTGAAGAAATGACCCGATTTGAGAGCCCCTGTCTTGATGCCAGCACCGGCGACAACGGGTGGCTACAAGCCTGTGCAGCTGCGCACAATAAAGAGCAGCACGCCACCCATGGCAACGGGACGCTGGTGCCGTATATGGATACGGCCCGGCAAGGCGAGTATATGGACGAGGCGGAAACCATCTTGTGGGAAGGGGCTGGATTACTTTAATGCACCCGGCGAGACCGGCTCTTGTACCGAGGCCAACGCTGCCGTGAAAGGGGTGAACTGCAAGCAAAACGAGCATGTGACCTCGGACTTTTACGGATTGGCGGGGACCCCGTATGTGCGGATCGACGTGGACGGGGGACCCGACCCGGGTGGCGTGATTACGCCCCGGGAGACTCCTTTCTGTCACGTCAACGAGCTACCTGTCTGGCTCGGAGTCAATATCAATAATCTCTTCCACCATGACAGATCTGTGGAGAGCGAGACAAAAACTCGATTCATTTCGAAATTAGACGATTCTCCTGTCGAGCTTAGCTCGATGTATATGAATATACGACCTGGCAAGGACTCTAGTCTCATCCTAGCAGCCGCGCCCGAGCTGCGGATCTTTGCACATAACACCGTGCGAGACTACAAAGCAGATTACAGGGGTCGGGCCTTGAAGGCGTCCCTGTATACTGCCCAAACAGACAAAAGCTTCGTGCAACCTTCCGGGGTACCATGGGGCATAGCCGAAAGAGGGAAAGGATAACCAGGATTCATGCCTTTGGCACCATGGGCTGCAAAATGTAACAACATCGAGGAGGCTGACAGTCAGATGGAGGTGGGTGTGGTCGCGCTACCGGGCGCGATAGAAATGCTGAGAGGTGTACGTGTGCCGACTGTCTCGGTCGGCAGGATCCAGCCTGGCCGTGGGGACTCGCCGATGAAGATTTGGAAGCGGTGTTCCTGGCGCAGGATGGTAGCGATAACAGCCGCATGTGGTCCTGCCAGGCGGCAGGCGTTTAAATAATAATGATAGTGTTAGGGATATTGTTGGGATAGTATTGGGGTCATACTTGTGTATGTGTGTGTGTGTGTGTGTATGTGCGTGTGTGTGTGCTTTCAGAACAGAGGGGAAATCAATACCAATATCAATACGATGGTATGTGTAACCCAACCGCACCAACAAGAGCATAATATTTTTTCACCGCTGTGGAGTGCTGTTTCTCCTCGCTATGTCACCGCTGTATAGTCGACTGAAATCAGTCCTCCTTTCTCCATCTTGTTTTTCACCTCGGTCTTCTTATTATTATTATTGTGATTTCAGCCAACACAAGAAAAATGAGATACGTCGTCCTTATTTGCATTCTGAAGTAAATACAAATAAGGAAATGGAAAACGATAGAAGCACTTGCACGCATAAACCCTCGCAATTGACACTATTAACACCACTCACCATTACTCTCACACCTCACACACGCAAACACAATCACTCTCACAACTTCCCCGCAAAGCTCACAGTTCCACGTCCAGTCCTCACTCCACACTGCTGCAAATATAGCCGCACACGCTGACAGATGAAACCTTGCATCATCGGGCGGTCTAATTACCAAGGACCCTTGTAACACAACCCTTCTCACAACACATCTATGATGATAAAGCTCAACGTACATGTGTGTGCGTGTGTGTGCTTTCAAATTCGAGCGGTAATTGGTCAACGTTAGTGTGTTTGACTAGTTGTGTATGCTCATGTTGATTGTGTGTGTGTTGGTGGTTATGTTGTGTTTGCAAGTGTCGTGAACGATTGTTTTATTACTCATTGGTTGTTTTCATTGTTATTCATTAAATAAATACCTCGTTTCCTCTCACTGCGGGTTATTACATGTTTTATGCAGAACGGCTTGATGGTTTGTGTAACCCAACCGCACCAACAAGAGAACATGTTGGAGGTACTGAACCACACAAGTTCCGTATAAATGAATTCATCGAGCTCTTCGTAGTTGGAAAAATATAGGTAAAAGGTACAGGTGAAACACACCGCTCTACAAGATCCAAAATGTGCCCCCATCATCAATGGAGAACAATTTGTGGTCACTACCCCACGCATAGTCAAATGGACCTTAACAGCAAGGCGCTCGTACGCCTACGAAACTGATATCAATCACGGTAGATTTGGTCCCTTGAGGAAATGTGAGATATCCAGGACGTCAAGAGAGACATCAGGCTGAATAATGGGTCAGTACTTGTGCAAATTGGATGGGAACCCAACCGACCAGGACAAAACAGTAAATACGCGTGCATCAAACTATCTGTAAGAGGTCCACTGCCCACAAAAGTATATTTCGACTATATCAGCTTCCCCGTTCACACGTATCACCCTCCCATATTGAGGTGTACAAACTGTTTGGAATTAGGACACAGCGAATATTCGTGTTCAAACAAAGTAAGATGTTCCCGTTGTAGCGGCACGCATAGGAACATACAACAACATGAAATGAATGACGCTGACGCAACACCAGAAAAGTGTCAAGAAAACAGCTACTGTTTTCAATGCGGTTAGTCCCACCGACATATAGCTGTCAGTTGTAAGATAAACCAACACGCACACCATGAGTTGTTTAGCTATCGGCTGCAGGTGTGACCATTGTGAGCTATACAATGAAGGACTTGCAGCTCGTAGACCACTACCCGAAATAAATAAGGACATCAGAGAGTACTTCCACTCAGTCAAACGCAAGCCTCTATCAAACATGAACACACAGACTTCGGCAGACTCAAACAAGCAACGTGAAGTTATCCGACCATTGCTGCCGACACCATCCAAGTCCACGCCACACACTTTTTCAGCAGTACTAGCAAACCGGTTTGACATCCTCAATGATGACTCCATTATAGGAAACTTGAATGATAAGGTTGCAATGCAAAACGAAGTAACATCTCAAGAACACGTTGTTCTACCCAAATGTGGCCAACAGGGACAAACAACCAGAAAGAAAAGACATTCTAGAAAATTCACTCGTACAATCCATCGAACAAGACATGTCAGTTCGACAGAAACAGAGGACTCTGGGAGTGAGTCACTGGTTGAGACTAGGAGAGTTGTTCCCAAACCCATTATGATTCATAATGGCAAGGAACAAGCACAAGGAGGAAAACAAAATTACCCCAGATACACCTCTTTGGGAATGACATCATTGCAGAAGATTAACAACATTATTGCAGAAGTACTAACATTAACATTATTGCAGTAGTATTAACATTATTGCTATTAAACGCAGGTATGGCTCTGAGGACACAGCAGCTGCTGCTGCTGACTGTGGTAGCAGGGCAGCAGAACTCCACCACTAATAGTGTGAGAAAATACACACACACACACACACACACACACACATCTATCTATAATATTCAAGCTCAACGTACATGTGTGTGTTTGTGTGTGGCGTGCAGAGTGCGTAACAAAATAGTGTGTTTAATTAAGTACATTGTCGTGTATGTGCGTGTTCCAGAAACCTTTTTTTGGCATATATGTGTAGTTTACCAATATTGCAATTGTAATTAGGTTAGGTTAGAAACGTTATGTGTTAAGAAACATGTAGATATGTGCGTGTACGTATGTAGAAGGGCACTACCCTATTTGCGCTAAACAAAATGGAGGCGGAGCTAACAGGCGCGCTGCGTCCACTGCGATACTAGCGCTCTCTAACGGCGGAAAGTGTAACTAACCTAACCTAGCCTAACCAACCCAACCTAACCTAAACTAACCAGCCTAACCTAACCTAACCAGCCTAACCTAACCTAGCAACGAAAAGGCATTGGTCAAAAATAACACTAGAACAGTGCGCTGATTAGCTTTGATAAATATAACTTTCGATTCGATATTTGTGTTTATGGGGTGCACCGGCCTCTGGGACCATACGGCACCCTAAATATAACTTTCAAAAAGTAATAATGCAATAATAAATGTTACTTAGGTATAATAATTCTTATTGTTTTGTCGGCGAGACAAAAATCGAATTAAATATAAATAATTCAAAAATATTGAAAATTGCACACTAGAAGAGCCTTAATCATCTTTGAAAGTACATAAAATCGAGCTAAACCAGCATATTTCTAATTCGAAGTGAAGCAATGAATGTCTAAGGTTTTATTAACACTTCAATTAAATAAATAAACATATATTTCTATTTTCCAGACTGTCTAAAACACGCCAAAGAGCCTCATAAATCATGTTTAGAAAAAGGCTCGAACGACCATCTCAAAACGACAAGAATAATCTAGGCTACTTTACGCCTTGAAATTCACTAACTTCTAAGCAACGCGTAGAGAAATTGAAGCGTTGCACTCATTGTCTGCAATGACGGCTCACAAATTTCTTGCCGCACTGAGCGGAGCCCCATCACTCTCGGCGCGCCTGGGCTAATCCGGTGGGCGGAGCCTATTCAGCTTACGTTCACTTAACGGTTTAGCGCAAAACGGTGGGTCCCATGTAGAAGTTCAAATGGAAAATGTTCGCGGGCTTTCGACGTTGCCATGGTGATCATGACCAACGCGAAGTACACAAACATTTTGACAGATTTTCATTCGAGACGTGATATACGATTGATCAGAATCGTTTTCGTTTTTGTGTTTGCATCGGCCAAATCTATAAAAATCAGGTTGGTTTATTGCGCCCTTGTATAAGCGTTCTGCGTAAATTATCTTTGAGTTTGCATTGTGTGAGTGCTATATAATTCCTTGTTATTTGTTGAAATAGTTTTTTCTACAGTTTAGTTTATATTTTCTACAGTTCACTATAAGTAGTTGATATAACCAAACGATTACAGGTAGGATATATATTGATACTCAGTAACAGTGAAATACTTTAGTTTTCTGAATATTCACGTACGTCACGGATAGTTGATACCGATATTCATCTCGCCTCTAGGATCCTGAGCGACGCCTAAAAACAATAGAATAATGGCCGATCAGAACAGATAAGTTCGCACATCCACACCGAGACAGAAACACGGGGTTAACCGTGCCATCGCAAGAGGAAGCCGACGGGCGTCAACATTCACCTCACAAATTATAATGTCATATGACGGTGAAATGGATGAATAAATGAAAAAATAACATAATAAATAGTTCAATTATGTAAATATAGTGATATCTGATCGAACTGAGTATATCTGTCTTTCTAGCATATATCCTTCATGATAAATCATTTGTGAATGGTCGTAATATGAATAACATGTGATGCCAGATAGATTTGTCATCTCTTTCGTCACCTGTTCCATCTGTTCTGCCATCTGGTCTAACTGTTCGTCTAGCTCAGTGGTTCCCAAAGTGGGCGGTAACGCCCCCCTGGGCGCGGTAGAAAGATCTGGGGGGCGGCGAGAAAGAAAGGGGGCGGTGGGCGGACGGCAGGGTAGCATGAATAACAGTAACAGCAGGAGCCAATCGATGGTCACACCTGCAGCCGATAGCTAAACAACTCATGGTGTACGATGAGACAATAGGCTTGCTTATTGGCACAGATTGCTCGAGGACGTTGAGAACTACGGCATGTATGTACATGTATGTGTGTGTATTATGCATGTATGTGTGTGTATGTGTATGTGTGTATGTATCATGTGTGTATGTGTGTGTTTCCGCAGAACGAAGTGGACAATAACACAATGTGGATCAGCTTCGTCGGCTTCGTCGGCGGCATTGTCGTCACGTCGATGATAATTTCACTGGCCGTTAGGTGCTTCTCCCGATGAGAGGTATTTGAACACAAATAACTACATCAAAGAAATAATCATCCTTAAAACCGGTCTCAAAAAATGGATTGATAATGAAAACGAACTTGGTACTGGTAACTTGGTAACTTCAATCACAACGAACCAAACTTTTATTGCTGAAACCGTGCTTCCATCAACGCACGCGTCCAAATTAGCAATGCTCAACTTGAGTGCCAATAATAGTAATCATAGGAATAAAGTATACGGCTCACTTTCCTGGAATAACCATAGTGTCGAAGTGTACGACACTATCAACAAGAAATGGAGGTTCACCGACCGTCGTTATATGTTGAACCACAATAACAGAGTGTGGATCGTACGGTCTTCTACCTACAAAGCGCACTCAAAATATCTGCCCTATCAGCTGTCGGCGGACCATTTCCGAACAAGACATCGGCATCGACATCGACAGCCCGAAATCATCGTGTACAAAAGCAACAACTTCGACATTGGCCTCGTCGGCTTCGGCCTCGGCTCAATAGTGACGGCACTGTTGACCGCTATTTTGGCGTTCCTCAAACGTCACTGGAATGAGAGACAGGTATTTGAACACAAATAACTACATCAAATAAATAATCATCCTTAAAACCGGTCTCAAAAAATGGGTCAATAATGAAAACTAACTTGGTATAATCACTACCAAGGTGTGTGTCTTATGGAGGAGTGGCGATATTTGTAAACAAAGTGTACGAGGCTCATGAAATAGCTGAGTTAACCTATCAACTTACCGACATCCTTGAAATAGTCACAATTGACGTAATCATTTATGATAAGCCATTACGGTTCTCTTGCGTCTACACAGCTCATCACAGCCCACTGTCACAGGCCCACTGTCACACCCTAGAGTATAGTCATTTTGGGCAAATGGAGATTTGGTCATTATGGGGGTAAACATGATTTTGACCTTAGGAGAGTTAAGCTCGCTATGTACAAGAAATGAATGGATAAACAATTAGAGCATTCGTTTGCGGTCATTTCTACGTTAAAAATGAATGTGTAACACAATTTCTGCCAAAAGCTTTCGAAAAATGTTGCACAAAACATTTGCAATGTTTCAGAAAACATTGCAAATGCATTGCAATGCATTGCAATGCATTGCAATGTTTTTGCAAATTGCATTACATTGGGGCTATACTGTTGTCCGGTGCCAAAGAGACAGCTCCAGCGAAGCGCGAGGCAGAGGAATCAAGCCCAACGCAGCATGCGCTACCGTCGCGCCGGGTGGCCGGGGCCATACGGCACTCAGCCGACAGGATCTTTGCGTTCCTGGACTCACCGAGGACGGTACCGGCTTTCGCGTCGCTCGTCGTGAAGCTTCTGAGAACTGACAAACGTCTGCAGGTCGATGATCCGATCATAAAGGACGACCCCCGGTGGATCGCCCTGAGCAGCAACATGCCTACCTCGCACACACTAGCGGACACCGTACTCACTGAGAGGCTAGTGTGTCGCGAAGGGAAGAAGGTAACAACCTCATCTGCCACCGTCATCAGCACATCTGTGCCACCCCTCGATCTGTTCACTAAGGCTGTCGAGCGCGTCGTAAAAACCGTCCCCTCCATTCCGGAGGGACTCAAGGACGACGTACACGACATCCTTTCTGGCAGGTCAGGGTGCATCTGTTGCTTCATGGCCGGGTTTGCCAGTTGTCTTGACGCCACTGAAGAAATGACCCGATTTGAGAGCCCCTGTCTTGATGCCAGCACCGGCGACAACGGGTGGCTACAAGCCTGTGCAGCTGCGCACAATAAAGAGCAGCACGCCACCCATGGCAACGGGACGCTGGTGCCGTATATGGATACGGCCCGGCAAGGCGAGTATATGGACGAGGCGGAAACCATCTTGTGGGAAGGGGCTGGATTACTTTAATGCACCCGGCGAGACCGGCTCTTGTACCGAGGCCAACGCTGCCGTGAAAGGGGTGAACTGCAAGCAAAACGAGCATGTGACCTCGGACTTTTACGGATTGGCGGGGACCCCGTATGTGCGGATCGACGTGGACGGGGGACCCGACCCGGGTGGCGTGATTACGCCCCGGGAGACTCCTTTCTGTCACGTCAACGAGCTACCTGTCTGGCTCGGAGTCAATATCAATAATCTCTTCCACCATGACAGATCTGTGGAGAGCGAGACAAAAACTCGATTCATTTCGAAATTAGACGATTCTCCTGTCGAGCTTAGCTCGATGTATATGAATATACGACCTGGCAAGGACTCTAGTCTCATCCTAGCAGCCGCGCCCGAGCTGCGGATCTTTGCACATAACACCGTGCGAGACTACAAAGCAGATTACAGGGGTCGGGCCTTGAAGGCGTCCCTGTATACTGCCCAAACAGACAAAAGCTTCGTGCAACCTTCCGGGGTACCATGGGGCATAGCCGAGAGAGGGAAAGGATAACCAGGATTCATGCCTTTGGCACCATGGGCTGCAAAATGTAACAACATCGAGGAGGCTGACAGTCAGATGGAGGTGGGTGTGGTCGCGCTACCGGGCGCGATAGAAATGCTGAGAGGTGTACGTGTGCCGACTGTCTCGGTCGGCAGGATCCAGCCTGGCCGTGGGGACTCGCCGATGAAGATTTGGAAGCGGTGTTCCTGGCGCAGGATGGTAGCGATAACAGCCGCATGTGGTCCTGCCAGGCGGCAGGCGTTTAAATAATAATGATAGTGTTAGGGATATTGTTGGGATAGTATTGGGGTCATACTTGTGTATGTGTGTGTGTGTGTGTGTATGTGCGTGTGTGTGTGCTTTCAGAACAGAGGGGAAATCAATACCAATATCAATACGATGGTATGTGTAACCCAACCGCACCAACAAGAGCATAATATTTTTTCACCGCTGTGGAGTGCTGTTTCTCCTCGCTATGTCACCGCTGTATAGTCGACTGAAATCAGTCCTCCTTTCTCCATCTTGTTTTTCACCTCGGTCTTCTTATTATTATTATTGTGATTTCAGCCAACACAAGAAAAATGAGATACGTCGTCCTTATTTGCATTCTGAAGTAAATACAAATAAGGAAATGGAAAACGATAGAAGCACTTGCACGCATAAACCCTCGCAATTGACACTATTAACACCACTCACCATTACTCTCACACCTCACACACGCAAACACAATCACTCTCACAACTTCCCCGCAAAGCTCACAGTTCCACGTCCAGTCCTCACTCCACACTGCTGCAAATATAGCCGCACACGCTGACAGATGAAACCTTGCATCATCGGGCGGTCTAATTACCAAGGACCCTTGTAACACAACCCTTCTCACAACACATCTATGATGATAAAGCTCAACGTACATGTGTGTGCGTGTGTGTGCTTTCAAATTCGAGCGGTAATTGGTCAACGTTAGTGTGTTTGACTAGTTGTGTATGCTCATGTTGATTGTGTGTGTGTTGGTGGTTATGTTGTGTTTGCAAGTGTCGTGAACGATTGTTTTATTACTCATTGGTTGTTTTCATTGTTATTCATTAAATAAATACCTCGTTTCCTCTCACTGCGGGTTATTACATGTTTTATGCAGAACGGCTTGATGGTTTGTGTAACCCAACCGCACCAACAAGAGAACATGTTGGAGGTACTGAACCACACAAGTTCCGTATAAATGAATTCATCGAGCTCTTCGTAGTTGGAAAAATAAAATGTACCTTTTTTCTTCAAATTCAAAACATGTATATAACTATATACTGTATTAGAGCACAAACTGTACCATGCATCATTTGCAGCGCAAAATATTTCCGACACAAAATATTTGGACGAATTTGGTGTTATTGGTCGAATTAGGTGAAATTTATAATGGTAGTGTTAGGGATATTGTTGGGATAGTGTTGGGGTCCTACTTGTATGTGTGTGTGTGTGTGCGTGTGTGTGTGTTATCTTATCTGGGTATCTTATTTTCACAAAATTCACGAATTTCGTATAGGGACAGTAGAGATATAGCAATGGGTGCATACAGTATTAGGTGGAAAAAATGAATGGCTTCAACAACAGAATCTGGTATCTGGGAATGACATCATGCGATTACCAAGCTGTTTACATGGCTGTTTAAAAAGCTGTTGTTTGCCACCTCTGCTCTACAACTGTGATACCTGGACCATGCATAGACTGCACAGATTACAACTGGATGCGTTCCACCAACGTAAACTGCGTCAGATCTTGAATGTAAAATGCTACGACAAAGTGACAAACTAGGAGGTAATTGTGCCAACAGCCAGCGGCGGAACGTGCAAGCAGCAAGAGCGTAGAGGCCACAAAAGCACAAGCTAAACTCCGCTGGGTGCGCTTCATCTATCGCATGGCGAACGACAGAATACCAAAGGTCTATTTGTATTCCCAGCTTCGCCATGGAACAAGAAAAGCTAGTGGATCAAACAAAATATTTGTCGATGACCTCCGAACCACATTGTGCTCGAACAACATTCCCGAGAACTCATGCGATGAATTCGTTACTGATCGATCAGACTGGCGGGGGTCTATCCGCGATGGTGTCGCCACACTCCAAAAAGCGCGCAACACCGAGGCGAGCAATTGACGAGCTCGAATAGCACATCAATCACGATCATAACAGCTGCCACCGACGCAGACCCAACAATAAATTCACACCTGTCCTATCTGCGCCAATCAATGTGGATACCGGATTGGCCTACGCTCAACCCTCAGAGAACCGGAGATGAGAGGAGTCACAGTCGTACTCGACTGACCGCAAATGAAGGATGTCAAGTGTGTCTTTTCGTTCCCCGTATCGTATCATCATAATCAATTCATACTTTTCCGCACGGGAGTCCCTCAGGGCGCCGTGCTGTCTTAACTGCTCTTCCTGGTGTACGTTAATGACATCACGAACCACCTACCGAACGAAGACGCAACCGGCATGTACGCGGACGACCTGGTACCATAGATAATTGGCAGCACCATAACACAGGCCAGTCATTCCATGCAACCAAACCTGACAGCAGTATCAGAGCTGACAACGGTAAAAAATCAGAGCTGACAACGGTCTACCTGGTCAGCGATTCCGCATGTGCTGAACAACCACCTGTGTCCTTATGCGGTTGCCCTCTACGCTACTGTCACCCCACCAAGTTTTTGGGTGTCAACTTTTATCACCGACTGACGGGTCTAGGTTAAATGCGTAAGAATTCAAGAAAATTAAAAACCCTAATTTATTAAAAACGCTTAAAACGCACAAAAACGTTTCTATATTTTTCATAGATTTTAGGTTAGGTTATGTTTAGCTAGTTAGGTTAAGTTAGGACTAAAAATAATTCGTTAAAACAAATTTTCCAAATGTAATGTTCTTGATTCCTGACACATTTGGCTTCAACCCCGACTGACGTACAACCGGCATCTGCCTGCCTGCATCTGCCTCCATCTACAACCAGCATTTGCCTCCATCTGCCTATGTGGAAGTCAGCTATCAGCCCAAAATTACCAACGTGCCCTGCGGCTACCAGACGACGACCCGCTGCTCATAAAATCAGAGCACGCTCCAGCGCACCGCCTAAAAACAAACAAATCGGCAAATCCATGTGTACGGCGCAATAGCTTCATACACGCCACTACTGATATGACGGTGACAGCAAAAAAACACTCGACACAAAAACGCCCAGTGTGTCACTAGCCTATCAGTAAAAGCGGCCGCTCGCCGACGCTATGGTCGACCACAATGTCGGCATCAGCGTGTGGCCATCCAATCACCACTGCGGTGCGGACGACGACACGAGCGAATATTATATTTATCACTGCCCAGCGCACGCACGAGACCGCTTGGATTTGATTCCTGCGACTGAACGACCAACACCAGAGGATCTGACCGAGTTCGTCCGCCGCTCGGGGCGCAATCGCTCCGGGTATAGCCAACGCCACCTAGATACACACCTAGATACAGCTTCTAAATGCAAGGTTTCATCTAAAACTGGGAGTATTTGTGAGAATAATGCACCGGCGTGCGCATAATATCAACTAACAGTGCACCGCAGCACATACAAACTACACCGACGTAGGCCGAACGCTGTGACGTCACCAATTCGTGAAACGGCCTTGTATCTAGGTGGCATTGGTATAGCACATGCTGAACGCCGTCTAAGAAAAGAAAGTGGTTGTGGAAATGTATGTATGTGTGTGTATATGTGTGTGTGTGTTTGTGTTTGGAGAGCATCAGCTGTTGTGGTCAATAATATGACTACAAAATATTATAACATATCAAGCAATCGCAAGAGCAATGCTGACAAAATCAAAATAAACCAAGGAAAATATCCTCAAGCATGTATCAAGCATCTATCTAGACGACCTTCAAGCCGGTATGTCGATTCCAGCCATGCAGACAGTATCATGGGAGAGACAAATGACAGTGATTGAGGATTGAAACCAGTATGCAGATGATGCCATGGGAGACGGCATGTAGAAGACGACGTGGTGCGATTTACCCGCCGAGTTGGAAAGTATTTATATGTATGTAATTGGCGCAACACATACAATGTTTTAAAAACCGCTTCTCCCCGGTACGAGAAGGGTCTGAAGGTCGACGGCAGCAAGATTTGCCTCAATCAGATTGTCGGAAAAGTTTTTTACATTGTCAAAACAAAAGGTTTTTCTCGTGGGCCCTCAACCTGGGAGCAGGTGCAGACAACCAGCATGCACGTGAGTTCATTTATTCATTATCTCCAGTTAAATCTACCGTATATGCCGGCCTGTTGAGCCCATATTATAATCCAAAATGTTGTAGGATGGGTGGCTTTCGAAAGACCAGCAGCGCCTGTTGCTCCTCTACGACTTCAGCTCCGGCAAGAATGCGAGCCAATCGGCCTCCGACATCAACGCTGCATTCGGCGTCGGGACCCTCACCCGTCTAACGGAAAACAACTGGTTCAAGCGATTCAAGGACGGAGATGTCGATACAGTGGGTCGATGCCGATGCGAAGTCTGAGCGAGAGGCCAAGGGTGATCTGCACCCCAAGAAGGCCATGCTCTCCGTCTTCTGGGGCACAAGGGGAATAGTCATATGGGAGCTGCTGCCTAAGAACAAGTGCATCGACGCTGCCTTCTACCAGCAGCAGCTCGAACGCCTGCAGCAGCAGCTGGCCGAAGTCCGCCCCGAACGTCGCCGGGTAATCCTGCTGCACGACAACGCGCCGGCGCACAAGGCGAAGTCGACCCACCAAAAGCTGCTCGATCTGGGATGGGAAGTTTTACCCCACCCACCCTACAGCTCAGACCTAGCGCCAACCGACTACCACCTTTTCGCCGCCCTCGACCGTTCCATGGCTGGGAAGGAGTTCGCCGACAAGGACGACCTGAAAGCTCACCTGACGAACTTCCTCGAGGGCCAGCGCCTAGACTTCTACACGCCAAGCATCCGCTCCTTGCGCACACGCTGGCAGAGGGTGATCGAGAGTGATGGAGATTATATTGAGGATTGATAACGCCGTTGTAAAGGAAAATGTTGAATGTAACAAATTTGTTCGAAATGTAAAAAAACTCTCCCGACAATCAGATACTTCGCACTTCTTGGCTGTTCCTACACTGGGTTTTAATCCAAAAATAACAAACACCAATCAATTCAACTGCAACTAATGAACGCGTTTCTAACCAACCGCAGGAGCATATTATACGGATGGGCAGAGATAGACTTTGTCAGTTTGCAACTAGTTGCACGTCGCGCATTTGTATGGGCGATGATGGGGAAGCGCACGGCCTCTGACTAGACCATGAAGGTAGACATCACTGTCATTGCTGGCGTAAACGCAGTAGAAACAAGTGATTTCGCAAGCTTCGTCACATTCACAGACTCACGAAGCCGAAAAATATAAAAATTTGACACATTTAAAGAACATTGTCTCTTAGGATCGACTCTACGTATCCGGCCAGCTCGGCTTCATGCTTTCAAATGCCTTCCTAGAGTACTGTCCTGAGATAAGACCGAGGCAAATCGGACAAGGACTGCTTCAACTTGTCCCGACAGCTGCCGCACATGTGACATCCGACCCTGCCCCAGTAGTCGCTGGGACCCAACCGCAATTTCCCGCCTCCCAACCAGTGCTCTCAGAAGCGGTCTCGGATGTTACAGGCTTGAGATTATTAGCAAAATGTGCACGGACCATCTCGCCCAAGCTTCAAATCAGTCTGCATTATTTGATCACCATCAAATTACAGTGTTTTGTTTATGGAAAAAACTATACGACAATACTCTCAAAATTAAAACAATAAAATTAGTATTTCACATAAAAATGATAACGTTTCCTCAAGCACACGTTTCCTTAGCTCAGTCGCTGCCAACTTTTTGCAATCGAGTACCACTTGAAGATACCGCACAAACGCCGCGAACCACCTGGTTCCATAGGAATTCAGTTAAATCACATATCACTCTACTCAAATAATTGTTCAAGGCGAACACAAGAATCGGCTGGAAAAGATTTCAATGCGAGGCCTGTAACTGTTTCTCCTCCACCAGCTGGTCAATGAGATGCATACTTTTGCTCACAACATATCAAAAATCATGCCTTGATTTCATTGTTCATGACCTCAAGTGCTCGTGTACCACTTAGAACATCCTCGCTTACCACAGATTGTAAACCACTGGTTTAGTCACTTCTCTATGAATGCCCCCGAAACATCGAGGTCAACCACCAGGGAATACAGATTCCACTGTTCATGCAAATGGAACCGGTTCCGACCGGTTCTCAGCTCCACGGATACGGAACCAAGAGTATCAATTTTTACGATTCTCATCCGTCCTATCGTGCGTTCACAATCTCACACAAAATTGGCGCGTGAACGCATGGAAACTACATCTAACAGCAGGCACTATCATCAATCGACACGCAATCCGAGATTATCATCAACCGAGATTGTGTAGCGGATTAATAGGTGAAACGCGACGATTGGTAAAAGCGGATACAAATACATCAACTTATAACAAAAAGCAGACAACTAGATAAGAAAAGTTAATTTGTCAAAAAATAAAACGCGCAAAATGTAAACATAAATAAAAATAGCATACGCAATTCAGCAAATATCACGAGGATTGTATCTCTCGCGATGCACTTGGCGAAATCACGAGCAAAATGAAAGTCACTGTATAGACCAAGGTCACATTTGAGGTTAAAGTCGTTGTCGATATTAAAATCTCAGTTAATGTCAAAAACACCTAGGATCAAGGTCAATTGTAGTGTGGAGGTCAAACTCATTGTTGATGTCACCGACACGGACCAAGTTGAAAACCCGGTCGAGGTCAACATCAAGGTCGAGATCACTGACCTCGGTGTGGGTGAGAGTCACATCTAAGACCACACCCGCCTGACTGACGTGCTTGAACGATGCGACAGCAGGCAGGCCGGTGGCGACACGCAGCTCGGCCACCAGCTGTCACGTATTGAGCGCGTCCAGCAGGTTGATGAAGCCTGCTGCACCGGCCATCACACGCAGTGACAGAACCACTGGAGGACGCGAGCAGACATGTAGAGTATTAGTGTGGCTTCATGCCGTAACGAAGCTTCAGCGCAGTAGTCGGCGATGATGCCGGGGTGAGAGCCAGTGAATCAACATGTTGACTGAGATATGCGGACATTGTGTCGTCGTAAAACGACGTGTGAAGTAATGCCTTCAAAACAGCAGTTATCTGATGCGAAACACACATAAACATGCTTGTTCAAGCACATACACATATACGAACTAATAAATACAGCAAATACACACATACATATACACACGTACTTAAAGTACAGGTATAATAGTTGCTATTTCCAAATGCAAAATCAACACGGATATGCAAAAATATAGCCTTTCAAACAGGGCGATAGACAATTGGAACAAATTGTCAGATGAAGTTGTCAACCGAACACAACACAAATGTTAAACAGAAATATGATCTCTGGAAGGCAGGAGCCACGAGTCTATGACTTATTTCTACGGAAACAACTCGGTGATAACACACACATAAACACACATACACTGACACACAAGCGTGGTCACAGACAGGCCAGTGTTTTAAGCAGAGAAGTGGTGTGGTTTGATGGTTCTGTGGATTATTTCTCCGCTGGATTGTTGAGAAGAACTGAGAGAAAGATGCGGGACTTGGCGAATGATGACAAAATGATAACACTGGTGCACTAGCAAAATTGGCGTTATTATTGCAAATTTGACATTTTATCGAACAATAACAAATGTTCTGACTGACGTTTTAGTCACGGACCAAAACTTCATACACTCGCAGAGGTAACATCAAATTGATCGAATTTAACCACCCAAACTATATTAACCCCAAACGCAGTACAGCAAACACACACACATAGGTAATGAATCAGCATTTGACTTGAGGAAAGCGTTTGATAAGGTCCCACATGGTAAGCTGATATGGAAGATACAGCAAGAAGGAGATGCATGGAAAGTTGCTTGAATGGATGAGAGGATATTTGTGTGGGCGCACAATGAGGACAATTGTGAAGAAACGCAAATCAACATGGAGAGAGGTTACAAGTGGGCTTCCCTTAGACTCAGTGCTTGGACCGGTGATACTCATACTGTATATAAACAGAATCACAGAAAGAGTTCAGTGTAATATGAGTTCAGTGTCGCCGGGTAATCCTGCTGCACGACAACGCGCCGGCGCACAAGGCGAAGTCGACCCACCAAAAGCTGCTCGATCTGGGATGGGAAGTTTTACCCCACCCACCCTACAGCTCAGACCTAGCGCCAACCGACTACCACCTTTTCGCCGCCCTCGACCGTTCCATGGCTGGGAAGGAGTTCGCCGACAAGGACGACCTGAAAGCTCACCTGACGAACTTCCTCGAGGGCCAGCGCCTAGACTTCTACACGCCAAGCATCCGCTCCTTGCGCACACGCTGGCAGAGGGTGATCGAGAGTGATGGAGATTATATTGAGGATTGATAACGCCGTTGTAAAGGAAAATGTTGAATGTAACAAATTTGTTCGAAATGTAAAAAAACTCTCCCGACAATCAGATACTTCGCACTTCTTGGCTGTTCCTACACTGGGTTTTAATCCAAAAATAACAAACACCAATCAATTCAACTGCAACTAATGAACGCGTTTCTAACCAACCGCAGGAGCATATTATACGGATGGGCAGAGATAGACTTTGTCAGTTTGCAACTAGTTGCACGTCGCGCATTTGTATGGGCGATGATGGGGAAGCGCACGGCCTCTGACTAGACCATGAAGGTAGACATCACTGTCATTGCTGGCGTAAACGCAGTAGAAACAAGTGATTTCGCAAGCTTCGTCACATTCACAGACTCACGAAGCCGAAAAATATAAAAATTTGACACATTTAAAGAACATTGTCTCTTAGGATCGACTCTACGTATCCGGCCAGCTCGGCTTCATGCTTTCAAATGCCTTCCTAGAGTACTGTCCTGAGATAAGACCGAGGCAAATCGGACAAGGACTGCTTCAACTTGTCCCGACAGCTGCCGCACATGTGACATCCGACCCTGCCCCAGTAGTCGCTGGGACCCAACCGCAATTTCCCGCCTCCCAACCAGTGCTCTCAGAAGCGGTCTCGGATGTTACAGGCTTGAGATTATTAGCAAAATGTGCACGGACCATCTCGCCCAAGCTTCAAATCAGTCTGCATTATTTGATCACCATCAAATTACAGTGTTTTGTTTATGGAAAAAACTATACGACAATACTCTCAAAATTAAAACAATAAAATTAGTATTTCACATAAAAATGATAACGTTTCCTCAAGCACACGTTTCCTTAGCTCAGTCGCTGCCAACTTTTTGCAATCGAGTACCACTTGAAGATACCGCACAAACGCCGCGAACCACCTGGTTCCATAGGAATTCAGTTAAATCACATATCACTCTACTCAAATAATTGTTCAAGGCGAACACAAGAATCGGCTGGAAAAGATTTCAATGCGAGGCCTGTAACTGTTTCTCCTCCACCAGCTGGTCAATGAGATGCATACTTTTGCTCACAACATATCAAAAATCATGCCTTGATTTCATTGTTCATGACCTCAAGTGCTCGTGTACCACTTAGAACATCCTCGCTTACCACAGATTGTAAACCACTGGTTTAGTCACTTCTCTATGAATGCCCCCGAAACATCGAGGTCAACCACCAGGGAATACAGATTCCACTGTTCATGCAAATGGAACCGGTTCCGACCGGTTCTCAGCTCCACGGATACGGAACCAAGAGTATCAATTTTTACGATTCTCATCCGTCCTATCGTGCGTTCACAATCTCACACAAAATTGGCGCGTGAACGCATGGAAACTACATCTAACAGCAGGCACTATCATCAATCGACACGCAATCCGAGATTATCATCAACCGAGATTGTGTAGCGGATTAATAGGTGAAACGCGACGATTGGTAAAAGCGGATACAAATACATCAACTTATAACAAAAAGCAGACAACTAGATAAGAAAAGTTAATTTGTCAAAAAATAAAACGCGCAAAATGTAAACATAAATAAAAATAGCATACGCAATTCAGCAAATATCACGAGGATTGTATCTCTCGCGATGCACTTGGCGAAATCACGAGCAAAATGAAAGTCACTGTATAGACCAAGGTCACATTTGAGGTTAAAGTCGTTGTCGATATTAAAATCTCAGTTAATGTCAAAAACACCTAGGATCAAGGTCAATTGTAGTGTGGAGGTCAAACTCATTGTTGATGTCACCGACACGGACCAAGTTGAAAACCCGGTCGAGGTCAACATCAAGGTCGAGATCACTGACCTCGGTGTGGGTGAGAGTCACATCTAAGACCACACCCGCCTGACTGACGTGCTTGAACGATGCGACAGCAGGCAGGCCGGTGGCGACACGCAGCTCGGCCACCAGCTGTCACGTATTGAGCGCGTCCAGCAGGTTGATGAAGCCTGCTGCACCGGCCATCACACGCAGTGACAGAACCACTGGAGGACGCGAGCAGACATGTAGAGTATTAGTGTGGCTTCATGCCGTAACGAAGCTTCAGCGCAGTAGTCGGCGATGATGCCGGGGTGAGAGCCAGTGAATCAACATGTTGACTGAGATATGCGGACATTGTGTCGTCGTAAAACGACGTGTGAAGTAATGCCTTCAAAACAGCAGTTATCTGATGCGAAACACACATAAACATGCTTGTTCAAGCACATACACATATACGAACTAATAAATACAGCAAATACACACATACATATACACACGTACTTAAAGTACAGGTATAATAGTTGCTATTTCCAAATGCAAAATCAACACGGATATGCAAAAATATAGCCTTTCAAACAGGGCGATAGACAATTGGAACAAATTGTCAGATGAAGTTGTCAACCGAACACAACACAAATGTTAAACAGAAATATGATCTCTGGAAGGCAGGAGCCACGAGTCTATGACTTATTTCTACGGAAACAACTCGGTGATAACACACACATAAACACACATACACTGACACACAAGCGTGGTCACAGACAGGCCAGTGTTTTAAGCAGAGAAGTGGTGTGGTTTGATGGTTCTGTGGATTATTTCTCCGCTGGATTGTTGAGAAGAACTGAGAGAAAGATGCGGGACTTGGCGAATGATGACAAAATGATAACACTGGTGCACTAGCAAAATTGGCGTTATTATTGCAAATTTGACATTTTATCGAACAATAACAAATGTTCTGACTGACGTTTTAGTCACGGACCAAAACTTCATACACTCGCAGAGGTAACATCAAATTGATCGAATTTAACCACCCAAACTATATTAACCCCAAACGCAGTACAGCAAACACACACACATAGGTAATGAATCAGCATTTGACTTGAGGAAAGCGTTTGATAAGGTCCCACATGGTAAGCTGATATGGAAGATACAGCAAGAAGGAGATGCATGGAAAGTTGCTTGAATGGATGAGAGGATATTTGTGTGGGCGCACAATGAGGACAATTGTGAAGAAACGCAAATCAACATGGAGAGAGGTTACAAGTGGGCTTCCCTTAGACTCAGTGCTTGGACCGGTGATACTCATACTGTATATAAACAGAATCACAGAAAGAGTTCAGTGTAATATGAACATGTTTGCGGACCATGCAAAAATGTTGAAAATAATTGCAGATGAGCAAAGCGGTGAAGAGATTCAAAGAGACATAGACAGAGTGTTTAAATGGAGTGTGGACTGGGGTATGAGCTTTAATGAATAAACATGTCGGGTAATGGAGGTAGGGAAAAGTAGGAATAGACCATCTGTAACTGTAGTTCCGCATTCCCCGCAACCGTCATTGTTGCTTCGTTCTCCGTCATGTCTCGGTAGATCGACAACCAGAAATTAGGAAACGTGTAATTACAGTCTCGAATAAACTCGGAATGAGTGAACGAATATAAATACTTGGACAATAACAAAAGATAACAGTAACCCGTGAGTGAACAAACGACTCAATAAACCACCGGGTAACAATGACCCGTGAGTGAACGAACCACTCAATAAACCACCGCTACCGCCGTAAATCTCATTTCAACACAACGCAACACCGCCGCACGCTTCACACACACTGCCCAACATTCACTCTCTCGTTCACGCGTTGAGAATCGCCCGGTGCAGGCGATCGTTTGTACATTCATCCAATAATCAACCAATCAGAAAACAATACGTCAATACGTCATCAATGCCTGCAAGTTCACACACAAGCATACATGCACGCTCGCACACACGCACACACAGGCTACCCGCACGCGCAGGCTATAAGCCACGCCTCAACACACTGCACCGCAAACAGTCAGCTGATACAAATGCCTTAATGCGCAAGCATCTCCACTTCACACTACAGTAACATATAAATTAGGAGAGCATATATTGAAAAAAGTGAATGAGGAATATAATTGAGGAGTCACCATGAGTGAAGACATATCGCCGGATAAACATACAGGAAAAATATTCAAAGTAATTATGAGGGCAGTGAAGAACACACACTCTCTCACTCACCCTCTCTCACTCACTCACACTAACACAAGCACAAACACACATGCACAATTACATACGCACAAATACATAATCACAAAAGCACACCAAACACACATATACATATTGAACACGCAGCATTCAGCCATACATTCTAGCATACAGACAAAAAGACAACACATACAGCACAGCAGACACACAAGCACAAACATTCAAACAAGCTGACAAAGAACAGACCACAACACACACACATAAGAACTGAACACAACACACAGACATCAAATAATGGGAAACAAACAAACACTACCAGAAAACACACATGAAGCATATATACACATACACACATGCAGACAAAATTAGGAAACTATCAGATCTTATGATAACTAGTAATATATACATAATAATTAAGACTTTAATAAGATTTAGTGATAAAAATCAGTATGCTTATTAGAGAAACAACTATTGTAATGAGAATGCCTAGAAGAAAAGCAAGGCTCAACAAGAAGATAACGATACATAGAAGACCTAAGAGAAAGAGATGAGCATTTATAAGACAGATAAGGTCAAATAGATAAGCAGGCTTACGAATATGAACACACACACACACACACTAACATAGATATACACTTTATGATACACATATGATGGCGTAGTTAATTCTAGTCAAGTGTCAGTGATCTCACGTGCGACAAGACCGCGTGTTGTTTCAGCCAGACGACTTTCTGCAGGCACCCGTGCAGCCGACACCTCAGTGACACACGACTGCCAACCCGGGTCTACACAAGACTGGCTGTTTCAGCGGGTTGCCAGACGTGTCGACCAGCCTGGCAACCCTGACCAGCGTCGTGGCGTAATCGACGTGGCAGACACTCGAGCCTCTGCATGTGTAGTCATGTGCTGGTGACGTGATGTGGCGCCAGTCATTGTCAACAATGCTGCCTCCACCAACGTCTCACCTACACACACACATACAAACAAACACATACAAATACACCCACATTATACATATTAGACAAACACATCACGTGTGTGTGTGTGAAAAATTTGGTCGCCGTGTTTTGGTGGTTTTTGTGGAAATTTGGTGTTTTCACCTGGTCGGTAGTTGGGTGTCATTATGGTTAGAGGTTCTATTCTCGTGCAGTACCGACAATGTATTTTGACTGCGGCGTCCAGCACAGTATCGCCACCTGGCGGCTACATCACAAACTAATAAGATCAAGCAAAACATCATATAGATCAGCACTTTTCAACATTCATGACTTATTTCTTATGTACATTTTATGTCAATAAGAATGCATAGAAGCAAAATAATATATTTATTTTCCACGAACGCTTAGCGACTCAATAGAATAACTTCGTGACACAAAATTGAGTCGCAACAAGGGAGTTGAGAACCACTGAAATAAAAATAGCACTTTGAAACTACTAATTGACTTAAATATCGAAAATACATTTGTGAAACGTATAAATATATGGAAAATAAAACCATAGTAGATATGGACACAATAAAGAACACACACACACAAAAACACAGTGACAGATACGCATACATACCAATGTCGATATTATCGGGAGTTTTCTCAACAGAGACGTGTGGCGCGGCGACAGTGTGCTGGAACGAGTACAAGTTACACAGCACCAGTTGAATCATTGTGTAGCTGTTTGACGTCAAATCTTGCACATTGTCAACTGCGACACGACACACAATCACTGCCAAAAATAACACTCACTTGTTGACTTGTGACAACAATTACAATTTCAGTGATACCGTAGCTGTCGTGACAATTAAGACCATATTATAATACAAAATAATACTAATATAATCCATGGTGGCCTTAACAGAAACAGCTATTTCAGAGCACAATTTTATTTAAAAGAACAAACTTCCATATATTGTGATTTATATCAATGGTAATAAAATACAAATATATAAAATTACTTGGTAAAAAGGTACATTAAATGATGAGCAAGGCGCGTTTTGTTCAATATATAAGTATTTAATATATAAAGAGTAATGTTTAGGGTGGGTTTATTGGACCGAGCTACTAAAAACCTAGTATTTCAGGCATGAAGGGTTGTAGCGGCAGCCAGTGTAGACGAAAATTCTGCCAATAGGTGGCGGTGAGGTTGACGTACATATACATTGTTTTTGTTGTTTAATATGTATAGCATGTATTGCGCCGGTGTTACTCTTGTAATTATTATTGCAAACTCTTTTAATGGTGTGTCACTTGTTTTGCTTGTACATTGTTGTATCTTCCGTTGAGTTTGTAGCCAGTGTATTATGTTAATGTGTCATGACAAAATGAGTGTAGCGCAGGGGTTACCATGGCATCACTGTCATCTTCCATTATTGCAGTGTCCGAAGACAGTATGGACTCGAGCGACACTGACCTGCTGCGGACTATTTTCCTGTAGCGCCTGCCTCAGTACCTGCCGGTGGCCCTGTCGCTGTTGTCGGAGGACACCCAGCTGGACGACCTGGCGCTCGCGGCTGACCAGTTCGTCGCCGCCTCTGCTCAGCAGTCATCTAGTGCATGACCAGTGAGTGCCATCGCCTCCGGAGATGGGTCAAATCTACCGCGCGACACGCCAGCCGCCAATGCCGCCGCCGATGGAGAAAATATAAGCACTTTGGTAGCAACCCTTGCCAGCCTGGTGAGGGCGCTCTAGCTGTCTCGAGCCGCTGACCGACACACAGGTCACAGCGGGCTCCATCTGTCTGAGTTTCAGCACCCATCTCCCGTCAAGCCACGATCGCGATCTCGCTCCCGCTCGCGGAATCACCGACCGGTCGAAGTAACGCGCGCCGACACCGGGAACATCTGTTGGTACTCCCGTCGCTCCGGCAGTGATGCAGAGCACTGCACAGGTCCCAGGCGCAGCCGGGAAACTAGCATCCGCGAGACGCCGCAGACGCAAGCTCAGCTACGCCCTTCCTCGGCATGCTAGCATTCTATCACCGGTTCCTGCCAGCAGCTGCATCTCAACTCTAGCCGCTACATGCACTGCTCCTTTCCACAGGAAAGCGGTTTCGTCTGCCGGTCAAGTGGACGACGCAAGCAGAAGACACATTCTCCGCAGCGAAACTGCAGAAGACCAACGCTGTTCGCCTGGCTCACCCCGTCAAGTAGGCTCCCATCAGTCTTCATGTTGATGCCTCAGACACAGCCGTCGGCGCCGTACTGCAGCAGTTCGTCAACCAGCAGTGGCAGCCGCTGTGCTTTTCCTCCAAAGCACTGCGCCCTGCTGAACTCCGTTACAGCGCCTTTGGTCGCGAGCTGCTTGCGGTGTACCTGACCATCCGCTGGTTCCGCTACTCTGTGGAGGGCCGGCATTTCATCGTCTTCACGGACCACTGGTGGGAGCGGTCAACTCACCACCTGATCGCTACTCGCCCCGTGAAGTTCGCCACCTCGACTTTGTGGCTCAATTTACTACGGATGTGCGTCATGTGCCTGGAGCCGAGAATGTTGTCGCCGACACATTGTCTCGAGTCGTCAACATGCTGCAGATGTCACACCCGCCGCTGCACGACTGAGATGATCTGGCAGACGTGCAGCAGGCTGACACTGAGCTAACGGCTTTCGTTGACCAGCCACACTCGCTGCAGCTCCGCCACATTAAGCTGCCCAGCGGTGTAAAACTGCTCCGCGATGAGACGACGGGAGGTCACGCCCAGTGATACCAACTGCACTACGGCTCGATGCTTCGATCTCTGGCATAACATCCCACACCCCGGCATTCGAGCAACACGCGATCTCATCACGCTCGGCTGTATGTGGCCAGACATGCACCGCGACATTGCACGATGGACATGAGCGTGCAAACCCCGGCAGAGGACGAAGGTGCACCGGCTTATCCGCACTCCGCCAGCCTAGTTCAAACTGCCCAGCGAGTGTTTCCAGCATGTACATGCCGACTTCGTGAGTCCGTTGCCGCCGTCGAATGGTCACCTAAACATATTCACATGTATATGTCGTTACACCAGATGGGCAGGAGCGAAGCCGATACCCGATGTTGGAGCCGAAACAGTGTGCGACGCTTTCGTCTCCAGCTGGATCGCGTGTTTCCGAGTGCCGGATATCGTCACAACCGACAGAGGAGCGCAGTTCACCAGCGCTCAATGGCGACAACTCTTCGACGTCCTGGGCTGCAAACACTCGACTATGAACAGCTACCATGCGGCCAACAACGGTCTAGTGGAGCGCTTTCACCGGCAGCTCAAGGCGGGTCTCCGTGCGCATCAAAACACCAAGTGGACGAGCACATTTCCCGCGGTTCTTCTCTGTGTACACACGAGCGACAAGGCCGACCTGCATACGTCGCCGGCCGAGCTGGTGTACGGAGCGCCTCTCAGTCTTCTCTCTGATGCGACACACACAAACATGTTTGTTCAAGCACACACACATATACGAACCAATCAATACAGCAAATACACAGATACATATACAAACGTACTTATAGTAATACATGTATAATAGTTGCTATCTCCAAAATGCAAAATCAACACGGATATGCAAAAATATAGCCTTTCAAACAGGACGATAGACGATTGGAACAAATTGTCAGATGAAATTGTCAACCAAACACAACACAAATGTTAAACAGAAATATGATCTCTGGAAGGCAGGAGCCACGAGTCTATGACTTATTTCTACGGAAACAACTCGGTGATAACACATACATAAACACACATACACTGACACACAAGCGTGGTCACAGACCGGCCAGTGTTTTAAGCAGAGAAGTGGTGTGGCTCGATGATTCTGTGTGTCAGGCCAGCTAACCACCACCGTGCTTGTACTAAACGTTGTCTCCGAAAACGTACAACTGGACAAACCGCCGCACAACTACAAACATGCACACAAACACAGGCATAAAGATATATATGTATAAGGATGATTGACGTCAAATCTTGCACATTGTCAACTGCGACACGACACACAATCACTGCCAAAAATAACACTCACTTGTTGACTTGTGACGACAATTACAATTTCAGTGATATCGTAGCTGTCGTGACAATGTGGTTGTAAAAAACACAAATTGGCAACGTAAGGTTGAAAAGACAAGGGAAATAAATGTCACAACATCACACCAGTTCAACTCTCCATCTCCTGCGCTCGCCACAACATACACCACCAGCAACCCTGTAACCCTGCGATACACTCACATTAGCACTGCCACCCTTCTACCAGGCTTCCGGCTGCTTCAGTGCCACCGCACCGAACTCCTCTCAGCATATTGTACAAACACACACACGTAGTCGCGCACACACATACACACATACATACGCGCGCGCACACACACACATGCTAATCGAACATTCCGCATAACAGGTCAGCAAATAAGCACATACATACACACATGTGTATGACTCACAATATACGACACCACACGACCCACACAAGCACACACATGTTCATGCAATTACAGACAATTAAGCCCATATTATAATACAAAATAATAATCATATTTCCCATGGTGGCCTTAACAGAAACAGCTATTTCAGAGCACAAAAATTCCGTCTGCCAAATTTAGTTTAAAAGAACAAGCTTCCTTATAGTATGATTTATATCAATTGTAATAAAATACAAATATATATGAAATAACTTGGTAAAAAGGTACATTAACACGTAAATGATGAGCAAGGCCGGATTTGTTCAATATATAGAACAAACATGATATTTGACAAATATTACCGCAGTATCGGTCAAGTTTAGGGTGGTTTATTAGGGTGGGTTTATTTATTATTTAGGGTGGTTGGTTTAGGTAAGTTTATTGGACCGAGCTACTAAAAACCTAGTATTTCAGGCATGAAAGGCGACATGGACTTAATGGTCGAGACTCACAGTAATAATATAATTAATGTAGCAAAATACGTTTAAAACAGAAATATCACAACACGACGTTACAGCATACCCACATACGCATACACCCGTGCATCATATACAATACACACACACACTAGCACAATGAACTACATTACAGCACTGATCACCCGCGTAATGACACATCTCACATTAACCTTGCATCATACTTTACCATGAAGACAAGCACAGTACAAATTCAACTCGTCGACCAATCAGCGAGCTTGTAACAAACACGTGCCGCCCACTTAGCTAGTACAGGCACGAGAGAGAGGAATGGAGCTCGGTCCAGTGTGGCAGGAAAGAGTTTGTGAGCCGTCATGGCAGATGTTTAGTGCAGTGGTTCTTAACCTGTGGAAAATTCCCCACTAGTTGGGAATAAATGAATTGCCAAGTGGGAAACTAAAGGTCGGACAGTTTTTATCAATTCAAATTCGTTTATTTTTGTTTCTAATAACCTCTTGATATTATATTTGATGTAACAACTAAATTTATTGAATTTATCAGCACTGTGCTGTGGAAAATGAAGATATGGCTCATTAAGAAGTGGAGAATCAGAGAAAAAAGGTTAAGAAGCACTGGATTAGTGCAACACTTCAATTTCGCTGCACGTTGCTTAGAATTGAGTGTGTAACACCCGATGTGATGTATATGCCGTCTATATGTGATGATATGTGTATATGTGATGTATATGTACAATGAGTGTTGTATTTTGCTTTGCGCATTCAAATTGTCTGCTTTGGAGCGTCCCTGTGATGCACAATCCGTCGAACGCGTGGCGCGTTGTGTAACTTGCGCAACTTAACTGTACCTTGTGCGAATATGACACCGTGTGTACGCTACATAGGTCGTGTTACACGACCCATGTGTGGCAATGATAGTGTGGCGAAGGAGTGTGTGTATGTGTGTATGTGTGTATGTGTGTCTGTGTGTGAGATGAGATATGTCCGAGTGGCGTGCATGTTTGAATTCATTCTGTGAGTCGTTCGCGTAGTGATCGCTGCAGTATTTTTTGAACCTACGAACTTACAAACCTACGAACACATAAACCTACGAACCTGAGGGGTGTGGCTGAGGGGAAATATTTTGTCGAAATAAAAATAATTAAACTTATAATTTTCAATAGATGAATATTTTTATGAGTGTACCCTATTTCATTTATATTTTTCCATATTTTTTATGAATTGAATATGAATTTCATGTTATGAATTGCTCCGCACGATGGGCGGGTTTTAATGCTATATATATACATAAAGAAGAAATTATCTGTCTGTCTGTGTATGTATGCTTGAATATGAGGTGACATAATTGCGCTGGTTCATGGTTCGCTGGTTCAATGATCAGGGGCTTCAAACGCAAACGAAGAGATGGCTCATTTTTATGAAATAAAAATGTCCTGCGGGCAGCAATACAACGTTCAATTTCACCGTGTAGAATGAATTCATATACAAAACTAATGGATTTGACTTCAAGAACCAGAACGGATGGTGTTCGAGTTCTGAATTATTCCGCACGTCGGCCGGGTTTAAATATGAGGCGGGCTCCGTGAGAATATTTTGTCAAAATAAAATTAAAATAATGAAATTTAGACTTTTTAATTTATTAAGGTTTTTATGAGTTTGCCTTATTTATTTTTAATTTGCAATATTTTTATGAATTGCTCCGCACAACGGGCGGGTTTTAATGCTAGAATATATATATACACAATTCCCCGTCGCATCTGCGTCTTGGTTCATCCTGAGTAGGTTGAATGAAATGATCATATCGGTCATAGCGAGCTTCTAATTCGCCAGGTTTTGAGCTGGGCTTTCTTCCTTTAGATCTTCCTGATGATCTTGAAAGCGCTGTAGATAGCTCTTAACAATCTCTCTACGGAGGTGCAGGTGATCAATATTTTTCCCACTTTTTCCCCAAAATCCACGCATTCTGAATGCTAGCATCAATCAGCCAGGTGAAAAGAGCCCACCACCATTTTTTACCCCTGATTGAAATTATATGACCATTTATATTTTGATCCATACGATCAGTACCACCCATATTTTTGTTGTATACATACACAACGTTGGGAATGTTGACTTGAATATGCTTCTTACATTGTTTCGACCAACGTGTAACTTTTCCAATGGGATCTTCACGAAGACATGTTGAAGCCATTGTAACAACAGCGTTGTCTTTCCATCTCGTAATATTGATTCCTGTCTCTTCTCGTTCACCGGTCACAACATCAAAACATCCCCTGTCTAATTTATCTATGCATGACACTGATTTCAGGCGACAATTTTTCTACAGACGATTTGATCGTAAAGTGCCAGTTGCATCATAACCATTCTTTCGAAGTTCAGCAAGCAGTGGGATTGAGGTGAAGAGATTGTCAAAGAAGAAATGATAAGGGAGAACCTTTTTCTCTTCATTGTAATAACTCAAGAGATGGAATACTGTTGATGGACATTTCCCTAGCAAATTCCCCGTATCTTCATTTCCTTGATATGTTTTACCTTGATATACATCAAAAGCACACATATATCCACTTGGAGTATTTTGACACCACACCTTATAACCAAACCTAATTGGTTTGTTTCGTATGGCCTGCTTGCAACCATGCCTCCCAAAATATTCTACCATTGCTTCGTCATATGAAATCTTTCTGCTAAGAATGAAATGTTGCATGAACTTTGATTGTAGATGAGTAATTAGTGGTCGTATCTTGGTATATTTATCAGAGGCATTTATGTTGCTGGTATTGAAGTGTAAGCATTTTTTGAGGGTGTTAAATCGATCTCTCCTCATTGCATTTGATACTGCTTCATTGAATATATCAGCAGATCTTGACCAGTACATGTGAGTTCTCGTGGTGCAATTGTATCCACTGAGCACCAATATAGCTAAGAATACTTTCAACTCTGAAGTTTGAGCATTCACATCTGGCCAATTTGAGTGAATATTTGGACATTTTATTCTTCATGTGGTCGAGAATATCTTCATCAATAAATAGTTCGAATAACTCAGAAGGGGAAAAATCTTTGTATTTTGAATAATTGCCTTCAGGAAATATTGCTCTGTGTGAATATGCTGTGTGAAGAGTCCAATTTAGCTGTTTTCTTTCTTTCCGCTCAGCTACTCTCTGTACACTCTTTTTCCGTTTCTTGGTTGAATTAGAGCTATCTTCAATCACAGCTTCCTCTACAATCTCATCTTCACTTTCTTCATTGTACATATTAGACCGACGCGAGCGTAATTCAGCTGGGGCAGAAAGCTGTCTCCCTGATAGGTTATCGACCTTGTATCCTCCATCTAGATTTTCATCACCAGAATCTTCGTCAGTTATATCAGCAACATCAGCAGGTTCAATTAAGACATGTTCAACTTGATTTTTATCATTGTCAATCAGTATATCCAATATCTCGTTCATAGAGAGTTCATAGAGATCTGTGAGAAATATTGCAAAATTAATATTTTGTACACGTATCTCCCTAGCGGTACCATATGGTACCACTGCGAGAAAAATACCCGTACCTCTCTAAATTTGCAAAACTTGTTCTCAATTTATGCTTGACATTATACATAAATATATATCCCATGAATACATACACAGTCAAAGTTTGAGAAATGGACAGGAATGTGAAAATAAACTTACCTTTCGTGTGCCGCCATCTCGAAAGTTACAACTGTTATAAAGTCACGTGCAAGCAGCCTCACACCACAACTGCAAGATGCTGACTGACCTTGAGACTTGTCAAATCAGTAGCAGACAGTCTGGGCTATGTGTAGAACATGTTTGAACTCGTTCTGTGCAACGATTTTCATTTGGTATGCAATTACATAACTCAAATGCAGTTGGTACCGTATGTTACCGCTTGGAAAAAACGGGTTGAATTGAATGAAAAAGAAGTGGAGAATCAGAAACAAAAGGTTAAGAAGCACTGGATTAGTGCAACGCTTCAATTTCGCTGCGCGTTGCTTAGAATTGAGTGTGTAACACCCGATGTGATGTATATACCGTCTATATGTGATGTATATGTGTATATGTGATGTATATGTATATGCGAATTTCAATTGTTTGTTTTGCAGCGTCCCTGTGATGCACAATCCGTCGAACGCGTGGCTCGTTGTGTATCTTGCGCAACTTAACTGTACCTTGTGCGAATATGACACCGTGTGTACGCTACATTGGTCGTGTTACACGACCCATGTGTGGCAATGATAGTGTGGCGAAGAAGTGTGTGTATGTGTGTCTGTGGTGTGAGATGAGATATGTACGAGTGGCGTGCATGTTTGAATGCATTCTGTGAGTCGTTCGCGTAGTGATCGCTGCAGTATTTTTTGAACCTACGAACTTATAAACCTACGAACATATTGAACCTACGAACATATAAACCTACGAACCTACGAAACGCCAGAAACTATTTTTGTTCATCCACAGTTGGACCGCTATGTTACGCTGTGTTAAGCTATATTACGTTGTACGTGGAGAGAATACACGCGCGTCCCAAAGCTGTGCAAAGTGTTTATAACGCCGTGAGCGTTAGAGAGTGGATTTCAAGGCGATAAGTAACCTTGAAATTGTTCTTGTCTTATTAATATGATTGTTTGGCCTTTTTCTCAACATCTCTAAGACTCATTGAAGTGTTTTAGACAGCCTGGAAAATAGAAGCATATTTTTAGAGATTTAAATGATAATCAAAGCAATTCATTCTCCATTTTGAATAAGAAATATGAAATATTATGTGCAAGATCGCGTGTATCACATAAACGAATGATATTCTTGACTAGGGATATATGGATATGCTTGAAAAATGGATGAGAAATAAACATATTGTTGTGTATCATTCCGTGCATTTGTGATCTACAATGGCCGACTAGAATACCAGGATTTTTAATTAATATTAGTGTCAAGTTGCGGTAGATGCAGTTTTTGAGTAAATTTCGAAAATATCCACTATATTGCGATTATTTCAATACCTTTTTGCTAGGGCTGGGCAGGAGCCGGTTCCGGAACCGGTTCTGACGATTCTGCTACGTGGGTATTGGAACCGGGTCCGAGACTCGGAGCCGGTTCTGGAATCGGGTCCAAACTGTTCCGATTCTCGAATCCGAGTCCACACGGATCTTAGTATCAGGACTGACAGGAAAAAGTATGCGCATTGCACACACACTACATGAACACTACGGTGTGTCGGATTTAGAATTAATGCTGGTATGAAATTGCGGTGAATGCAGTTTTTCAAGTGTATTTGAAAATGCGTATTATATCGTCTTTATTTTTAAAATACATGTACATTTCTTTTGCAAGTCTGTGCGCACAGAGGCATATTACACGAGGTATAATACTAAACTAAATTATTTATTACACTTATTTTATTAAATATATTATAATATATTATTTTTTGCCGTATGATTACCCGAATTTTATTAAATAACCGCATTTTCAGCTAATTTGATAAAAAAAGTATCGCATGAATGTTGATACAACATTTTTCTAAATCTGCGTGAAAACTGCATCCTTTCCATGGTGACTTCAATTACGATTCAACAATCAAACAAACAAAACAAACAAAGAAACAATAATAATTTTAAAATCCAGGCAGCCAATTAAACGCTACACGATCGCAATTTTACGGCAAAATGGAAGTTTCAACTTGACTTCCGGGTAAGGTTTTCTCATTTAATCAAAAAAAATAAAAATTCGGAATCAGCATGAAAAAATGTATCTACCGCAACTTGGTACTAGTTCAACTTTTGAAAAAGTAAAGAATTCACCCATTCTTAGCATACATGACTAAAGATGTGATCACGGCACATCGATCACATTTGACGTCTCGCCCACAAATAATGTGAAAACCCATACAGGTGTGAACCAGGCGAGAAAGATGCCTGCTAAGTTTGTTTGTATCGAACGAAATGTACGTGAAAATCCTGAATGGAAGTCAGATTGTGTGGACATTGATGAATACTGTAATATTTGTACGCAAGCCGTGTTTTCACTCAGAATCTGTTATGACTGAAATCAGCAGGCTGACATGGTTGTACGCGGCTAAGGACAAATAATTTGTCAGTTACGAGTGATGATCAGAAAGTAATGACAGTAGGACTCGTAGCTAGCAGTAATCATCCCTTACATTGTCACATTAACCCAATTCCGATATGCACAGAGATGCTAAAATAAAACTGAAATCAAAGTTGTCCCAGCTAGAACCACAATGTATGTTATTGATTTTACATTTAATATCAAACTTAATTGTTATCAGTACATTATATTCTATTTCACATGAAAAATTTAGCATTAGTCGTAAGACAGATGTACTACTTACTACATAATTATTACTAATACTAATACATAATTAGTACCAATACTACATAATTGTATATACTATACAATTATGTGCTATGGTATGTACTACAATTACAATGCAGTTATGTACCGTATGTACTTACTTTATGAGGAACTCTATCAGCCAATATATCAATGTCAGCTTATATACCACCAGCGCGTGTACTTAAATTCTAGCAACAAAGCAAGAAATCACAACTCAACACAATCACAACGCAACATGGCCCACTAAAACACCTTCACTAACAAACACGCACGAAAGTTCTGCGCAAAAAACTGCCCCATGGCGCGCACTGCTTATGGCGCGCACTGCCCCACCCCCTGCATCCCCCTGCTCGCTCATAGCACGTGCATACAACATACATACACTCACACTACCTCGCACACACAAATATACACCATATACAAACATATATACCGTACTATATTAAACATAGTACAGATGGCTAGCAACGACAAGCGTTATTCGCACGTGATGCCTGAACACTTGCCATAAGATGGAGTGTACCGTCTCTGAAAGTGTGATGTTTCTGTAGATGTGTGTATGTATGTGTGTGTGTGTGTGTGTGTGTGTGTGTGTGTGTGTGTGTGTGTGTGTGTGTGTGTGTGTGTGTGTGTGTGTGTGTGTGTGTGTGTGTGTGTGTGTGTGTGCACGATTCGCTCGGGAGTGCTCTCCGAGAACAGTGACTCTATACCATTTACAAGTCAATTTGGCAAAAGTGAAAATCAATTTGGTAATTCTCATAACTTGAGCTGGTAGTCGCATTGATAATGCATAATCATATTATCTATTAGTGTTTTAGTAACAAATTTATTATATTCTTTTATTCTTATATTATATTCTTTTATTCTTATATTATATTCTTTTATTCTTATATTATATTCTTAAATTTATTACATTATCATATTCTTAAATTTATTACATTATCATATTCTTAAATTTATTATATTCTTATATTATATTATTATACTCATGCAAATGATATCAATTAATGTTTTTTATGTTTAAGAATATATATAATTTAAGGAGCTGCCATGTAGGGATATATTTTTTAGGAAGTCCATTATATTTGCATCAAAATGATATTTTAGGTGATTGTGCTTAGCTACGATTCAAGGTTAATAATAAAATAAGCTCTATAGAATATTTGCGGTAATTAATTGATGTAAGCTCAAGTAGCTGACAGGAGAAATTCGTGTTTAGCAACAAACCTGCCACCGCAAGCCCAATATGCAGTGTGTTAATGAATTAAACAAAAACAAAGATACTCACAATAAACACGTGAATAAGACGACGCTACGTCACGACACAAACCAACTGCACGAACACCATTCACCAACTGCCCCGAAACATGAACCACTTCAGCGTTCGACCGTTGGCTGCATCACTCATTCAAATACAGCCAAATGGCGCGCCTCTGCTTGAAATGCGTCATATGCACGCGCACACACACTATGCTATCCTCCCATTAAGACACCCTCGTTCCGCGACCTGCAAACTTTACGCATGAAAACCACACTGCAAGCACAATATTTATCCTGTCATGCATTTTGCGTTTTTGGCATCTTTTTGCCATTTTGCAAGCAAGCATTTTGCATTTTGCTAAATTTTGCTAGCATTTTGCAAGCATTTTGTCTTCATCTCCCAAGTCTAAATGCTAACACTTCCACGGCTTCTCTTGATTTGATAGTAAATTAAATTTGATATACAATTTAACATGATGTAATTGTCTGCAATGATGCCGTCCAGGTCTTGATACAGGCACAGCGAGATATGAAGACATCCATGTATGGAGAAAATGCTGTTTGCATTGAGTGGCCGGATCAGCGTAAGTGACGGAATGTTTAGAAATATTACAAATGTAAAGCAATGTTCTACTCCACATGCGCATTTGTTCATCAATTACCAAGTTGCTTTACCAATTAACATTAAACTAACATTAATTCATGGACACATATATTATCAGAACAGCAACAAATATACAACAACATGAATCTTGACAACATAATAATTATATTGCATCAACATAAAGACAAGAACGGTGTAAATGTTGAGATAGACGCATTCTATTTACACATTTGCAACCATATAACTATATAGTATAGTCTAGGTGTCTAGGTGTCTAGAGTAGTCTAGGTGGCATTGGCTGTGTACGCATTGATGCACGTGCGCGACTGTAGGTGCCCCCGGTGAGGAGGGAGGAAGGGGGACACATCAGCACATACATCAGCACACATACACTAATACATACACACATACATACACACCAATATATAGACAGTGAATGCATACACACGCACACGCATGCCAGCACGTGTGTGTGTATGCTCGACTGTTCACTGCAGCTGAACAAACATACGCGCAAACATACAAGCTGACTTGCCCCGGGACATTACACACACACATACATACCCACTGACTTGTGTGTCACAGTCACATAGTCCATTCAAGACCGTGCATGTACATTTGATGATCGACGAAAGGGGCAGTTTGCGAGTTCAATGAACCCTACATGCATGTCATATGCGTGTATAATGCGCACATACATACATACAAACACACCCATACTTGCCATACTTTTTATATAGATCTCTATCGCCATATACCATATCATTACATGCCCTCTTATGAACAAATAAAATGTGTTTCAGAAACTTGGTTTGTAGCAGCTCGATTTCTCTTATTGCCTCGCTTGCCCACACTTCGCACCCATATGTCAGTATCGGCATGATCATACTTTTGTACATTTGTAACTGTATATCTACTGGTAAACTGTGTTTACGAATTGTTCCGATAACACTATACATGGCCTTTGTGGCTCTTTCTGTAAGATCCAATTGACCTTTCCTGAATTTTCCATTATAATTGAATATAATTCCCAGGTACTTATATTCATCGACCACTTCTATTGTCTCGCCATTCAGTCTGAAATCGAGCCAGTCTGGTTGAGCCAGTCTCGGCCTTACTGAAAACAACTATTTTAGTTTTATAAGTATTTATTTTCAGTTTCCATCTGTCACAGTAATCTTGAAGTGAATTCATTGCTATTTTCATTTGTTGTTCATCTTCAGCCAAAATTACAGTGTCATCCGCGTACATCAGTATGATGACTTTAAGACATCTGTCTAGCATTTCATCGTCAAATTCGATGAAAGTACAACCGTCTTCGAGCAATTTATCCTCCATATCTCTCACATATAATGCAAATAATAATGGGGACAGATTTTCACCTTGTCGAATACCCATATTAACACGGAAACATTTTGACAACCCTTTGTCCAACGACACACATGATTCCACATTTTTGTACATACTACGAACAATATTGAAAATTTTACCTTTCACATTAGCTTGCACTAGCTTATACCACAAACCATTCCTCCACACTGTGCCAAATGCTTTATGATAATCAACAAAAAGGCAGAAAAGTTTTTTCTATTTTCTTTTGAAGAGTTCTATTACATTGTTAAGAAGAAAAATGTGATCCAGCGTTGATTATCCTCTTCTGAAGCCAGTTTGTGTTTCTCCTATCAGGGCACATTCTTCTGCATATTTGCACAGTCTATCATTGATTATTGACGTGAACAATTTGCCAAGACAGCTCAGTAGAGTAATTCCTCGATAACTGTTTGGGTTGCTAATGTTGCCTTTGTTCTTGTATATTGGGATAATTATTCCAGTGGACCAGTATGACGGGAACACACCATCATCCAGTATCTTGTTGAAAAAGCCAGCATACAATGAACAAAACATATCTTTTGTATTCTTTATGTACTCGTTAGTAATATTGTCGATTGCCGGTGATTTACCCTTTTTTAACTTATTAATACAAGCAATTACTTCCTCTGGGGTTATTGGCTCGTCTAGAAAAGAATTTTCGCAATCATCAGCTATGTGAGAATTGACATCGTCATGATAATCATCTCCTAAATTTTCCCCTGTCAGCAAGTCCTTAAAATGTTCATAAAACTCCATCAATGATACCGCGCATTCCTCTTTTGGTCTCGAATTTCTCAGGATTCTCCAATAGTCCTTAGGGTTTTCCTTTTCGGCATTTCTTAATCGCGAGACGATTTGGATGGACCTTTGTTCCTTGACTCTGTAAATTTCTTGCTTATATTTTCTACTCATCAGCTTCAATTGTTCTAGTGTATCATTGGTCTTCAATTTATTATGTCTATTTTTAGCACTATGGTATTTTTTATATGTATCAGACATCTATCATCATATCCATATATGCATGCACCGTTGCTCTGTTTTGTGTGTTTCCTCATTGATTTGACGGGAAATGTTTTTCTAGCCGGCTCGAGAAGCAGTTTTTGTATTGAATTATTTATCTCATCTATTGTCAGAGAAGACATGTTAGCAAATATATTGTTGACAGATTCAGCACATACATTCTGTCTGTACATTTCTACTTTATCAGCTGTCCACCTGCCTGGTCTGACATTTTCTAGTTCATATGTGTTTGATTCAGATTTGTGGTATTGATCATCCACTGACGTTCTAATCTTCCATTTCACATTAATCGAAACTGTGACCCCACAGTGCACATCAGAAATCAAAGGATCAAAATCAAGTACTCTGAATCCAGATATCATATTCAGAATGTGGTATGTTCCCATTGTGTAGTCAACAGTTGTTTTGAATGTTGTTGTAGCCTTGCCAACACCGTAATCATCATCTACTCTTCCGTTTAATATGATTACTCTATTATTTTTTACATATTTCTAACAATTTTTACCATAATAGCTCCTATCAACATTTTGGTCTTCGTTGAATCTCTCCACAGAAATGTTATACGTTTTCATTGTTTCTTCAATATCTATTTGATAATCATTATCACTCCCACAATCAGCTATATCTGAGCGAACACCAGTGTGTGCATTAAAATCGCCGCATATTATGTGTCTGCAGTCCGCATTTGAGAGCAAAAAAATCATCTAATTCATCAAAGTGATTTACTTTGCCATACCTAGAATGACTTGGAGGTATATACATACATGATATATAAAGGTCTTCACTTGAGGTCTTCATTGGTTCTTGTGTGCATATAGTCAATATCGTCTCATAATCATGTCGGCATTGCTTCCATGATATTTGCAATTTATGCTTAATATCAATCATTATTCCCCCTGATTTGCTTCTACTTACTTTCCATCTGTTTTTATAGAATATATCATAACCAATTGTACTCATAACTAGGGCTGTCAAAAGATAATAAAGTTAGTTTTTCATCTAAAGGTCACTTTTTCATAAGATGCCTGAAACTGCATGAAAAATTTGTATATGATAATTATGTAAACATTTATTAGGTTACCAAAAGTTACTTTTTCATCGTTAGGTTACTTTTTTGCTTTTAGGTTACTTTTTCATTATGAGGTTAATGTTGTCATATATTTTTATTTGTTACTTGATCACGGGTTTTGGTAACTTTTCAGGCAAAGAAAGTGTATAAATTAGAACATGAAGGAAAAGTGGATGATATATAAGCTCTGAAGATGAAAACATGCCGTTTGTTTGGCTGTCAAAATTTGAGATTTGCTTGCTTACACATGCATATTGCTTACAATGGTAACCGTTTATCTGGCGAGGAGAAACGGTTGGGTTCGTTTCTTAAGCCCAATTGATAGCCCAATTGCCACAGGGCGGGTTTCGTGTGCGCGCAGCCGTGCAGTTTCTGTGCTGGCCGTGACTGCAAAACCCGTGTGGCCGGACCTGCGGTGTGCCAGCCGGGGCTGTGAGGCTTTGCCCCCGCATAAATTCACGCGAACATTAGCCTCTCCACTACTGTGTTCAAATGCGTAAATTTATTTATTTTTTATTACTTACTAAGCTTACATTTGCTTGTTATTTATTGCCAACTTGTTTGCTATTGCTATTATATTCTCTTTTGTGGAACCTACGTTGCACCGTGGTTATTGTATATACGCAACATTTGTAATGAGTGTGGGCTGTGCAGCTTATGGACACTACAGAATATATATAATCCCGTTAGGACAATGCATATGGTTAAAAGAAAACTCAAAGATATATGGATTAACCAATGGTATTCGAATATGGCAAGTAAAACGTTGTGCTGTAATTATAGACTATATAAGACAACTTACGAGATGGAATAATACCTAATTAAACTCAATAAACAAGATCGGATATACTTAACAAAAATAAGGACAGGTAATCACCGGCTGGCGGTGACTAGAGGCAGAGCCGTAGCAACCGCCCCCGTACCCCCCGGCCGGGGGGGGCGAGTGTTGAGGGGCCCCGTTGCGAGAGTGTGTGTTCGAGTGTCTCGGTTAAATTGGTTGAATTTGAATGGCATGATTCACTGTAAACACGGCTATCGATTGCTGATTGAAACTGTGTGATCGCTGTTTTATTTGTGAGTGTATTGTAATTTGACGTGATTAATCCGAGGCGCCAGAGCGAGTGATGCGCGAGATGTTCGGAGAATTTGAACGTTTGCTTGCAGACGATGCAGCGTTTGTGAGTCTGTGTGTCTGTCTGCATATGCAACGCAGGTCGTTCAGGCACAAGCCGCGTATGTATGTGTGTATGTGTGTGTGTGTATGTGTATGTGTATGTGTTTGTGTATGTGTGTGTGTATGTGTGTGTGTGTGTGTATACTGTACTGCGGTGGTGGCTATGTAACTGGGGGAATTATGGGAAGTGTAATGGGTAGAGCTGTCAAAAGTTAATAAAGTTACTTTTTCACCTAAAGGCAGGGTTTGAAAAAAACGTTTTTTTCAAAAAAAACAAAAACCGTGGTTTAAAAAGAACATTGTTTTTTTGGTTCATTTGTTTTTCTACACTTTGCGCACACAAATAAAAAAAGGATTGTACCATGCTATTAGTATATAGTTAAACATATTTTAGTACCACTTACCAAGAATTTTGTAAATATTTAAAAAAGATAAAAATAAAAACATAAAAATGTACACACAGGATCTTGAATTTCACCTTGTAGTATCTATTGGCAACGGAAGTTTTAAACCGCTTCCAATTGCGAAAACAGACGATTTTAAACACCCACATATGTTTGCAAAGTCCAAATCCAAATACCCAGTGGCCTTAATCATGAAAACCTAGTGACTAAAAAGCGTTTTGTCCATGGAGGTTAATTCTTGTTTGTTTTCAGAGTAAACACAGTTTTTTTAACTCAGAGATTTCTAAAAATAGTGTATTAATAGAAACTTGAATGTTTTGTGGTAAAAATATAGGATTTCTCATAAATACCAACTACAATGCTTCTCCAGCAAAAACCAAAAATGTTAATAAAAATGTTTCCCATATCGTGCAAACCCTTAAAATCATGTCAAAAAGTAATATTTATGAAGATTTAAAACTGCATTAATGAACTCATTTACTAATTCTGAAAATATTTGATCATTCCTATATGAGAAAAATCATTTCTGTCAAAAAAAAGAATTTTAAAAAAACATGTTTTTTTTTAAAAAGACCACTTGGTTTAAACCATGGCTTAAACCAAACAAACCCTGTCTAAAGGTCAGTTTTTCATAAGCTACCTAAAACTGCATGAAAAAGTTGTGTACGATAATTATTAAAAAAGTTATTAGGTTACCAAAAATTACTTTTTCATCGTTAGGTTACATTTTTTGATTTTAGGTTACTTTTTTATCGTCAGGTTACCTTTTATTTTTCTTGTTATTAGGTAAGTTTACCACGAAGTTTGGTGACTTTTTGCAGATAAGAGGCACAACAACGGTATATATGAGGATAAAATAGGAAATGAGATGGAATATTAGGTCTGAAGATCAAGAAATGTTAACATTTCTGCTATTAGGATTTAGCAATTGATATGCACCTTAATATATGTGCTACTCGATATTTATACGTTTTGGGGTACGCAGGATAGCGTCATACCATTTCAGAAAATTTCCACAAACCGGAGGATGTACCCAACCCATATTATTATAATTCTAGGCATGCAGCCTGGATATATTTGGTGCTTTTTGTACTGGCCTTACAAGTCTAATATGACACCTATCATATATCCCCTAGCATTTAGACCCGCCCTGCATTTCATAATTATACATCACACATATATTTACCCATAAAATATATGAATGATTATGCTAGATTGAGCACAAACAGTTCATTTGTATAAATTCGTATAAATCGGATGAACCGGATGTTTCGATATCCAAGTTCAAGTGACAAATGAAGCAGCTGCTGATTGATGAGACATAGCTTTCTTTCGTAATTTTTTTGTGTTTTTACGTGAACTTCACTTGTTGTTTAATTGTATATTTTTTAAATTGGTATTTTAAACTTCACTTGTAGTGATGAATTATGTGTGATGCACATAATGTATTGTTTGTTCAAATGGCAAGCAAACAAGCCACTGCGGCTTATGCTGTATTTTCCAAATGATGTCGTCTTGTAAATGTTGGAGCCAAATACATGAATGAATTTATGCGATGTCGTGAGATGTTTGGAGCGTGGTATAGTGCGATGTGTGAGCTCTCTATACCAGATACTACACTGTAGCACTTGACAGTACGCATTTACTTGAACAGGAATTTGCACGTGATTTTCAGGGCGAGATAGCGTCATTTTCCCACGTTTGACATTTATAAGACTGGGTGCTACATTTGGGAGGACGCATTCAAACATAAAGTGTTTACGCTCACACTAATATACAAGCTGTAGTACGTGATATTTGATATAAAGTTCCATTGAAACAATATAAAGAACATTATTGCGACCATCACTGAAAAATATTTACATTTGCAATTAGTGAATTTCACTTTTGTATTAGCTTTCCACTTTAAATTATATTCTGAAGGTTATGCTCCTTTTTGCGATGTCAGCCAAATAATATTAGGTCACTTTTGGTGGTTTGTTGTAAAATGGTACCAGATCGGAGAGAGGGTGGAAAAATAGCACCAACTCGGAAAGAGGATAGAAAAGAAGAACTGGTGTATTTTCTTCCTTCAGAACTCCAAGCAGAAATTGACCATTTTTGAATGAGGTTATTTTTAGGTTACTTTTTATAGGTTATTAGGTTAGTTATGTTTACAAACAAACAACAAACAGCCCGTGCATTTCATATAGCGTACTAATCAGCAAAGGCGTGATAAACATGTGATATCGCGATACAAAAGTGATAATAACATTAAAACTCATAGGTTATTTTTAGGTTACTTTTTTAGGTTACTTTTTCTCGAAAATAAAGTTACTTTTTGTGATTTTTGGGTTACTTTTTGACAGCCCTAGTAATGGGGGTTCCGCTGACGCCTTTAGTCTTATTGGGGAGCGTTCACTGAGTTAGTGTGAACGGGGTGTAGAAGCGTTGAGTGATTGTTTAGGCGGCGTGAACAGTGCGTTGTTCTTGGTGTTTTTTGCTCATTCCCGCGGTGGGCATATTGAGTGTTGCGTTTATTTACTCGGTGTGATAAAGTGCGATTGTGTGATTGCGTTAAATTAATCTTTCATCCTTCATCGTCTTTTCTGCAATGGTTGTGCACGACGTGGGTGCTTCTCGAGACCGCATGCTAGTGAGTTGAGTGAATAGTACTACTGGTTGCGTAATTATAGCTTTTTGTTGGATGATACCTGTAAATGGTCTATTAAAATGTTCTGAAAGTTGATTTTTCCTATTGTCGATGTTGCAGCTGTCTTTTCTGAATTGTCTATACCACTTGCACTAGTTTCAAGATAATTTCGACAATGACCATAACGGAATAGGGTTCTGGCTTGCATTCGGATCTGGTGTCTGGATTTGAGTTTTATTTTGAGTAATTAATTATGAAGAGGACATACAAAAGTGGGGCCGCGAAAAAAAAAGATCGCTAAGGCATCCCAAGAAGAAAAAGACAAGCATCCCAAAGTTACAGCATATTTTGCACAGCCTTCATCCTCAAGTGAAACCACTAAGACTAGCACAAATGATATGGTTTCGTCTACATGCAAGAATCTTACGACGAATATTTCTCCAGAGTCAACTCTCGATGTTTGCACTGACTTGGAAGAAGCAGGTGAGTCTAAGAATGATGCAGAAGAGCCAGTGTGCAGTGAATTTTCACCACTGGCGAATGATACAGCGGACTGGCCTGCACCGGATCAAATTTCAGACAAGCAACGCTGTGATATTGTCAAACGCGGCCCATCCATTCAAGACGAAACGTTCAGCTTTCCAGTGAATGCGTCTAAACGTCGTTTCACCGCCAGCAACTATTACCGCCAGTTACCTAACGGCGAGAAAATGAAGCGTTCATAGCTGATGTATTCACGCAGCAGCGACAAAATCTACTGTTTCGCCTGTATGTTTTTTGGTTCAAATGACGTTCCTTTGCGCAATGGTACAGCCACATGGGAAGGACTTTCAAAAAAATTACAACAACATGAATGTGGAAAATGTCACCAAGAATCCATGAGCAAGTGGTTTGAGCTCAGATCAACAATTGAGGGTGGTACTTCTATGGATAATATAACAATGAGGAAATTCTTCAAAGATAGAGATTTCTGGCGATATTCGTTAAAGCGATTGGTGGATATTGTACTTTCCCTATCAGAGAGAAATTTAGCATTTCGTGGGACTGAAGAACATCTTGGAGCGCATCCAAATAGAAATTTTCTTGGCTTGGTTGAGCTGCTTTCAAAGTATGACCCTATTTTTGAAAGCTTTGCTGACAGAGTTATGAACAACAAAACTCATATACATTACTTGAGTCCTGAGACACAGAATGAGCTCATTTGCATGATTGCTAAAGCAGTTGATCAGGCGAACGTAAAGGCAGTAAGAGAGGCGAAATACTATTCGCTGATTCTTGGTTGCACTCCAGACGTATCTCATAAAGAGCAAATGACAGTCGTTCTACGATTCGTTGAATGTATGAACGGATCTAGCATCAAGATCAGGGAAGCGTTTTTTGGTTTTCTCAATGTTCACGACACAACTGGTGAGGGTTTGCTGAAGTCCTTTCTTGGCAAAGCTGAACAACTCAATGTCAGTATATCAGATATGAGAGGACAGGCATATGACCATGGAGCCAATATGAGCGGGAAAAACAAAGGTATGCAAGCTCGTATACTGAAAATGAATCAACGTGCATTGTTTTGTCCATGTGGCTCTCATTCATGGAACCTTGTCGTCGCCGATGCTGCTAAGTCGTCAAACTTTGCCATAAATCTGTTTGGTGTCATTAACAGAGTATATGTGCTGTTTAGTTCTTCTCCCCATCGATGGGCAATACTAGAGAAGAAAACGCAAATTTCTCTAAAGGGATTCTAAGATACAAGGTGGGAGTCACGAATCGAAGCAATCAAGCCGCTCCGCTACCACATCAGGGAGGTTTGTGAAGTATTGACATCGCTAAAAGAGTATGCCGTTAGTCGAAAAGATGGTATAACAGCAACGGAAGCCAGTGCACTACTCGAAACTCTGAAGAAATGACCCTTTCTGATCGCGATCTGCGTTTGGCATGCAATATTATTTCAAATAAATAAAACAAGCAAATTAATACAATCGTCATCAACAACAATAGATGTGCTGCAGGCAGAGGTAACAGCTACTGCATCGTTTTTTGAAAAATTCAGAGAGGAAGTGTTTACTACAGCCAACCGTGTCGCATCAGAGATTGCTCAACGGTTGGACATTGAGACAATATTTCCTGAAAAAAGAGTTCCGCGGAAAAAGACAATGTTCGATTACGAATGCAGAGATGAAGTACCTCTCCGCGAAGAAGAAATATTCAGATCTCAGTTCTTCCTAGCAGTCATGGACCAAATCATATCATCTTTGAATTTTCGATTCAATCAATTGTCTGAGTGGCTGAATTTGTTTGAAGTTCTCTACAATATGACACAGTTAAATGTGTATATCGACAACAATACGCTACTCATGCACTGTGAAAACTTCGAAAAGACGATGGGTGATATAAATGCTTCAGAACTTGAGTTGGAGCTTCGTCGTTTCACCATTGCTGCTTGCAACAACTCTCTCACCAAACCTAGAGACTTTCTGGATTACATTTGCAGAAACAGCCTCACTGAAATATATCCTAACACCAGTATTGTGTTAAGGATTATGCTTGCAACTCCTGTAACTGTCGCCAGTGCTGAGAGAAGCTTCAGCAGGATGAAACTGATAAAAAACATCATGAGGTCGTCCATGTCAAATGAGCGACTGAATGCGCTAGCAATAATATCAATTGAACATGCTGTTGCTAAGTCTCTTGATTACGACAAATTGGTAGACACGTTCGCTGACACTAAACTGAGGAAGAAATACTTCCATTGATGCTTAACGGACATTAACAACAATGAATGCCTGATTTTAATAGTGCAAAACTATGCTGTGTATTGAGGTGTGATTTGTGTTGTACATTGGGCTGTGTTGTTATGCGCTGTGAGAATATGATGTACAATATGCTGTATTTAACCTATCAGTTTGTACATTAATTTAACTATCCTGACCTAATTCGTGTGCGTCTGTGTATCGGTCGCTTACTTATTTAATTTGTATATCCTTTACCTTTTTGCTAAGATATTTTACCTATGCTTGTATGATGAGTTTATGTCTAATAAATAAATTCATTATTTGGTGCTTTATTTATAATGGGGGCCCCAAGTGTTGCCTTCGGGGGGCCCTTAAGTTCTCGCAACGGCTCTGACTAGAGGCCGCTACAGTGGGACACCACGACATCAACGATACTGTGACTTGTGCAATGATAACAGAATTGGAGACGAGTACCACATGATGATACAGTGTCAGAACCCGACTATAGTACAACTGAGGACCAAATATATACCGGAACAATACTGGCAAGTGCAGGCGCAATACAAATTTGTCAAATTGATGAAGTGCAAAAACATTGATGTTATGAAGAACCTTGCAAAATTTGTCGATGAATGCTTCAAAATGTGCGTTGCATGATAACCAATTGCGATGGACCTTGCATGATCTTTGATATGATCGTATGCACTGCTGATAAGAACATTTTATGAATTTTCAGATAAATACTGTTTTATATTGATATTGTGTATATATTTGCGAGGTATATAGTTTAATATGTATTGTGAATTGGAGCAGCGCTCCATACTAACAGTCTGAGCGCCAATACATGTTTCTTTCTTTCTTTCTTTTCTTTCACCCATACACAAAGTAACACACGAATATTGTTCTTGCTGTGCGTACACAATGTGTATGTATGCGTGCGTGGATGTAAGTGTGCGAGTGAGCTGGATATAAGCATGGTCGTCTGGATATAATTCGTCTGGATATAAGCATGGCCGATGGCCAAATTCAACACCCAGACCTGGTATTCTAGTCGGCCATGATCTCAGTGAGCTGGCTATACACGTGCTATGTTTTATCAGGTTACCTCCTGACTGGTGCAAAATACAACGTGAATTAGCGGGAGAATGTTTCAAAATATTTGACAATGAGGGCAGACTATGAGAAGTTGAGAAAATAATGAGAAGGTCCCCTAAGATATTTGAGTCGCAGCACCCCACTGCCTATAGGGCCCCAAAAGCGCGGGGCCCTAAGCAACTGCCTACATTGCCTATACGTTAATCCGGTCCTGCTCACGCATACACACACAAAGGCACACACACATACACACATACACACATACACACACAGACATACACACACATACAGGCTAAATAGGCTCCGCCCACCGGATTAGCCCAGGCGAGTCGAGATGGATGGGGCTCCGCTCAGTGCGGCAACATTATATTAATTCTGAAATTGTCAAGATGTATTCATCACTGGGCTTGCAAGAGTTTCACGTGCAGGATAGAACGATATTTGTTTTCATACCGGTCTCCTGTTGAATGTCGAATGAATTCACGTGAATGTAGAATTATCCCCCGAATGACTCCACCGAATACGATGACCACAGACGAGCCTACGTTATTACTCGATAATGTGGCCACAGATGAGTCTTGAAAGCACCCGAAGGTGACCGAATAACTTCACGAAGGTGAACAAGCTGAACTGACGACGACTGTGTCTGTTGATCTGATGACGATACTGAGTTGATGATGATGATACTGACGAATATGAGAGTCGATTGCTGACTGCTGAACTGACGATATGACACTGAAGATGTGACACTGACGAACGTGAAGAACCGACTGCTCTAAGTGACTGTCTTTACGAAAGCGAAAGTGTACCCTACAAACAGTGTCAACAGCACTTCCTGTAAATAAGGGCGCTGGGACGGAGCTGCAATGCGCGGCTACCAAAAGACAACATCGTATGTTTACCGGTGGAAAGGCAAACAAACACACCGACATGTGGCCGACATATGACCGGCACGATCTGAGATACCGACATATGACTTATAGAGATATCGACATATGACCGACATATGACCCGCGTGTGGCCACCACCAAGAAAACTTGCTTAGCCCCACATACACATATACACACACTGAGTACCAAGCAGCTGTATACACACACTGAGTACCAAGCAGCCATATATACACACGCACACACGCAACATCGTCGTACGCTTCGACAAGTTCCCTGCGCGCGAGGCTGTTCTGCGTAATGCAAAAAAATTGAAGGGCACCAAAACCTCGATCTATGAAGACTTGTGCGCAAACTCGGTCAACGCCACCTAGATACTAGGTGTATACTATACTAGTATCTAGGTGGCGTTGACCGAGGCGACGCATTCGCCAGCTGGTGCAGATATGACGTCACCCATCCACAGCGACAGAGAACAGTGTGTGTGACAGAGAACAGTGTGTGTGTGACAGAGAACAGTGTGTGTGACAGAGAACAGTGTGTGTGACAGAGAACAGTGTGTGTGTGACAGAGAACAGTGTGTGTGTGACAGAGAACAGTGTGTGTGACAGAGAACAGTGTGTGTGACAGAGAACAGTGTGTGTGTGACAGAGAACAGTGTGTGTGACAGAGAACAGTGTGTGTGACAGAGAACAGTGTGTGTGTGACAGAGAACAGTGTGTGTGTGACAGAGAACAGTGTGTGTGTGACAGAGAACAGTGTGTGTGTGACAGAGAACAGTGTGTGTGTGACATATCTTGCTGATAATAATACCAGCACAAAAAGCTCGCAGTCAGCTGTATAACTTGAGTCAGTATGCATGAGTAACTTGAGTCAGTATGCATGAGTAACTTGAGTTAGTATGAATGAGTAACTTGAGTCAGTATGAATGAGTAACTTGAGTTAGTATGAATGAGTAACTTGAGTCAGTATGAATGAGTAACTTGAGTCAGTATGAATGAGTAGCTTGAGTTAGTACGAATGAGTAACTTGAGTCAGTATGAATGAGTAACTTGAGTCAGTATGAATGAGTAACTTGAGTTAGTATGAATGAGTAACTTGAGTTAGTATGAATGAGTAACTTGAGTTAGTATGAATGAGTAACTTGAGTTAGTATGAATGAGTAGCTTGAGTTAGTATGAATGAGTCACTTGAGTTAGTATGAATGAGTATCTTGAGTCATTATATAATAGACACGAAGAAACAATTACAACACAAGAAATGAGCGAAAGAAATGAAAAGGCGAGAAAAGGGATTGAAGATGAGAATATTTTAAAAACAAAAATCAATCAAAACGATTTCTGAAAACACAAAAGCGACATCAGCCATATATAGTCAACAACCATATACCGTCATGTCAATATGGCCTGGTGTGGCTGCTAATCTGTGATGGCCTGTCACGATGCAATTATGATAGATAGATAGATATAGATATAGATAGATATTACGTCGAGATATTAAGTCGTTTGTATTCTATATTTTTCATCATAGCAAGAATCATGGCATCATAACTGCCGAGAATGCGAGGAAGGAGCGCGAGAGTCGCGAGACTGCTGAGTTGAAAATGATGCAAACAATGAAAAAGGGTCAATAAACCCTGGTTCAAAAAGAAACGTGTAGGTGCGTGTGTGTGTCAGTATGTGTCAGTGTGTGTTGTCAGGAGTCCTGTGAGTGAACAACAAGCGGCAATATCACATATCAATGACTACACTAACTGCTCAACCTCATCCGCCACGAGCTCAACATCACCCGTCACGAGCTCAACCTCGGTCACAACTGCAGCAGATGGTCGTGTGGACCCCACAACTCCCCAGAGAAAACCACCAGCCACCCTGGAATACCCCACCTACCCCACGTATCATACACACATACATACACACATGCAAGTAACAGAAATAAGATATATATATATATATATATCTTATTATTTATATATCTTATTATATATATTAAGATAGGTCGTAACTTGCGTTACGTATTTATAAGCGTTTGAGTGTGTATGTGTGTGTGTGTGTGTGTGTGTGTATGTTTGAGAGACACGCATCAAGTGTCTTTTATCTGTCTTTTATCGCATCAAGTGTCTTTTGTCTTTTGTCTGCGTGGTTTTATCGCAAGTGACAGAAATAAGATATATATATATATATATATATATATATCGCCTGTTGTCAGTTTGGCGCACGAAACTGACAAGAGGCGCAAGAAACTTTTGGAAGCAATTTACATGCGCCCATAAATCAATGCGCCCAAAAATCAACGTGCAATTGGAGGAAAATGGTGTTCTCCCCACCCAAAGACCCCCATCAAGCAGTGAGCTGGACGCGCCCATGCGCGAGGTGCCACAAACGGCGGCGCACAGTAGCGTGAGCCATAGGCGTCATCGACCATAGGTGCGAATTTCGCACACCGCGCGCATACACGAGGCGTGAAAATAACACATACAATTGACGACCTATATATACACACACTCGACAACGAACAAACGGCATTTAGTTGACCACATTGTCTGAGGATGGAGACCGGCTGCTCCGAAACGTTACACATCGGCGAATTACTGCACAAGCTCAACAGCGATCATCAAAAACTCGCACGAGCGATCGAGACGACAAAGAAGAAGATTGAAAACTGCAAAGCGGCAATCCAGTTTAATCTCGTTTGTCTGAATGAGAATATATATATATATATATATATATATATACTAGCGACAAGTTCCGCACTTCGTGCGGTTATGGTCACTAGTAGATCCGCACTACGTGCGTCTCGTAGCTTCGTTTGTAGTATTGTAAGTGATGCGGTCGCCTTGAGTTTTGTCTGGGATAGCAATGCAAATATGATGATAATGCACTTGAAGCAAACGTCAAGGCCAATGCAAACAAATGGTGTCGCAAGGATAAGTTCGCATCGCACATACAGACGCACACACATACAAACACTGGCTGCACACGTGTTCGTTCATAGAACGAATCGATATACCATGACTCACGTGCATTGCAGCGAGCGTTTGCAAATGCACAGTGGCGTGCGTTCAGAACCGGTTCCGGAACCGGTTCCTGCCCAGCCCTACTGTGCGGCACTTCTATGTACTGTGGCCACCTGTGCGAGTGGCGCCTGGGTGGTGTGATCGTGGGCTCCGCCCACCACTAGCGCCTCTGAGTATGCGTGTGCGTGTGTGTGGGATTTGCGTGTGTGTGTGCGTGACAATACATCAGTCTCTTGTATCGTTCTGTGTAGTGAGCAGCGCTTCTACAGTGGTGACCCCGTTTGTTTGCGTTCCTAAAATGGAAGGCACGCCAATGCAGTGTTCGTTCGGAACTCGGGTTGAATTACCTACCTTCGATCCCATCGATGTGGATACATGGCTTGCCATGTGTGACAATTTGATGTCGGATGCAGGCATCACAGTGCAGAGCACCATGCTGAGGAAAGTATTAGCCGAACTGCCAGCATCACACAGCATCATCACAAGTCCTCTACCTGCCGACTGCTACTCACAGCTGCGTGCACGACTGAAGCAGCGTCTCCACCTCAGCCCCGCAGAGCGGCTAAGACGACTCAACAGTCTGCCAGCTGAATTGGGCTCACGTAGACCCTCAGATCTTTATAGCGACATAGAAGCTCTGTGTCCAAACGACACAGGACACGAAATAATCATCGAGACCTTTCTGTCGCGTCTGCCATCGCCCTTGCAATTGCTGTGCCGCGATTGGCTTCAAAAGATGACTCTCCTGGCAGTAGCCGTCAAAGCAGACATCACCGGCCATTGCACTCGGTCGCGACAGTTCGCCACGAATCGGAGTGCGGAGAGGATGACGCAGTTGTTTTATCCACACAACATGCTCCAGGTCGTCCCGTGGTTGTGTCTCATCGTGGTCGGCGACAACCAGCGTCTGATCGTGCCTCACAACACATGTCAACGAGCGATTATGTCAATCGCTGGTGCAAGTACCACCGGCAGCTTAGGAAGGAGAAATATTTCAGGTGATCTTCTTGAAGCCATGGAAAGCAGAGAAGGCAAGCTTCTTAACAATCCCGCCTTCCTATCCCCGGTGTATATGGAACCGCGGTATCAATGCTTATTATCTGACACACAAGGAGAAGTTGCAAAAACACACCTCTGCACATTGTAGAAAATATTGGAGATGATTGAAAAGAACGGTGACGACTTCCAGTAGAGGCATCGCGTACAGATTGCAGAAGAATGCGAGTATAGACAGATGGCTATACATAATATCAACTTTGATAATCTTGGTCCAGCTCTTGACGACGTAACGTCAACGGAGCCTCATCAGTCCCAATAAAGATACCGACAGTTGGCGAAACGTGCGGGAGACATGCGTATTCCTGCGTAGTGTACCACACTCAAATGACACTTTGCGGACTCCGGTGTCATGTCCTATCTGCCTGTGTAATCGCGAGGCGACCTGATTAACGAGGGTTCCAGAAAGAAGTATCGTTAGTGCCTCGCGCGTCGAACATTTGGATACAGCCATAAAAATATTCAGTTTTTTAAACATACGCTTCTCAGTAGTAATACATGGTCGGTATAGGTCAGGCGCTATTCCAATGTGCCCTACAAGAACCATGACCGTAAATTGGAATGAGACATCACTCGTTTGATTCCATCCCTATATCAGAGCAGGCAGCGACGGTGGCAAAAGTATAAGCCTGTCATTTTTGGTCGTAGAAGAGCTGAAGCCATTACGCGTTCCCCAAGTCTCTGTCTAGTTCACTGTCAGTTACATCTGGTGTAGCACAGATGGTGTAGTGTTGCTCGAGACCGCACAAAAACAACGTCGGAACAAGAATGCATATATTGAAGGTACAAACCAACACAATCACACGCACATAAATACACGACAGTATACACAAAAAATTATTAATGTTACCCATGCAAAACGTGAACACACTTAAACGCATAACATTGTACATTACTGTATCATGAAAATATTACGCCACCACGTGACACAAATAGACACCGTCATATACACACGTGACGAATTCACTCGCAACCATGCAAATAACATTTGACACGATGACTATCAACAACAACGAACTTTCTCCAAGATTCCATTCTCTATCATCAAATGTCCAAGCCACTAATGTCAGCAAAAAGCAACACAAGTAATACTTGTATGAATGTCTTGTGATAGTTCTAGCACATGCTCTCTTGTGTAATACAAGATATCCTCTCATCACACTTGTACATTACCTCTTCACCCTTGTGCAGACATCACACTTGTACATCTACCTATGTGTCTTCCTGTGTACTGAAAGGTGTGAATGATTTCTGAATCTCCGATCACACAATTCACACTTGAACGGCTTCACTCCTGTGTGTGTTCTCATGTGTACAGAAAGTGATTGAAAAACTGAAAATCGTTTCTTACATACATCACACTTGAACGGCTTCTCTCCTGTGTGTGTTCTCATGTGAACGGTGACATTGCTTTTCTGTGCGAATCTTTGATCACACAACTCACACTCGTAAGGCTTCTCTCCTGTGTGTGTTCTCATGTGAACGGTGACATTGCTTTTCTGTGCGAATCTCTTATTACACAACTCACACTCGTAAGGCTTCTCTCCTGTGTGTGTTCTCATGTGAACGGTGACATGGAATTTTTGTGCGAATCTCTTATTACACAACTCACACTTGAATGGCTTCTCTCCAGTATGTTCCATTATGTGCTTGGTGAGAGAGATTTTATACGTGAATCTTTGATCACACAACTCACACTCGTAAGGCTTCTCTCCTGTGTGTGTTCTTATGTGACGTGAGAGGACGGCTTTCCGTGTGAATTTCTTCTTGCACAACAGACATCCATGCAGCTTCTCTCCAGTATGTGTTCTCATGTGAATGATGAGACTGCCTTTCTGTGTGAATTTCTTCTTGCATAACAGACATTCATGCAGCTTCTCTCCAGTATGTGTTCTCATGTGAATGGTGAGACTGCCTTTCTGTGTGAATTTCTTCTTGCACAACAGACATTCATGCTGCTTCACACTGCATTGCACACTGCACTTGTGTGCATGTGGTCGTGTTGCGGATGATGTCCGCCTTCACAAGCAACAACACGGTCCATAGATACACAGACATACGCACATACATACGCTGCATCAAATATGTGAAACTCTACGATACAAAACAATTAATAAGTGAATCGATGAAAACGCAACGTATACGACACGCACGATATCACAAACGACATATATATTTCACCTTCTACCCGAAAACGTTGCATCCCCATTTATTCCTGATAACTAGGGTGACCTTTTGTTGCAAAACTTTTTTATCATAGAATCTGCTCATCACAAGGAGCCCAAAAATCAATATTTTATTGATCTGAGGTAATTATTAAATAAGTTATAAATGCAACTTTTTGTTTTTAGCGCAACTTTTCCATTTTTAAAAGCAACTATTAAGATTTAAGACAAATTTGAACTTTTATAACAACTGTTTCACACTATCAAGAAAAATTGTCAGTTGTAAAGTTGTACAATGCAGCAAATGTTCATGTATTGTCAACATAAACTCGGTAAGCATGTATCTGGAAGACGTGTGAACATTGTGTTCGTGTGTGGTGCTAGACATCCTGCGTGTGCATAGCACTGCATACGGACACACACACACACACATATATATATATATATATATATATATATATATATATATATATATATACATAAATTTTTATACTTTTTGAGCAACCTTAGAGCAACTAGTTAGATCAAGAGTACTTGAATAATATTACCGCATAATGAAATAATGTTTTATCTGCAAAATCTGTTTATACCTTTGAACATTTAAGAAAATTAACATCGAGTGAGTCTATCAAATTATATTGTAGATTTAAATGCCACTACCAGGCATCAGTGCGACAGACTCGACAGACTAGACAAGCATGAGAAACACACAATCTTAACGCAACCGCGAATGCTCTTAATGCATAATTTAGTAGAAACAAAAACGTGAAACTATCAAAGTGTTATTTCAGTGCTTAAATTTTATTATCCTAATATTTAAAATTGACAATTTTTAGCGAAACAATGAGCTCAGCTTTTTAGCACAGCTATTTGTGATTTTTAGCGCATCCAAATCGCCAGTGAGGTGACAATTGAAGCTCATGAATCATGCAATCCTAGCACAACCGCGAGTGCTCAAAACGTATTGTAGTAATAGTTATAGACTGTAAAAAGTACAAATTTTCCTCACAAAAGTATGTTTTTCATAAGTCAGTGATTATCACTACCTTTAAATGTTTTAGTGAAATGTTTGCAAAATTTTAAGTGCAACTTTTTAGAGCAACTTTTAGGATTTTTTAGCGCAACATTTCTCTATTTTTAGCGCACCAAAAGGTCACCCTACTGATAACATTATATGACAAAAACAGAAATACACAATTCCCGAGATCTCAACACAATGTTTAAGACATTAGGCAAAAACTATTTGTCCAGGCAAAATATAAATCAGAAAAGTGATATAATTCAGCTCATTTGTTCACAGAAATCCCCGAGACTCTTAGGAAAAATGTCCCCTGGGAAAGCGAACACCCCGGCTAAGAACCCTGCTGGTGCAAACAAAAGATAAACATCTCACTGGCGACTGGCTGACACTTGAGTGTGACGTCACGAATGGTGGATGACGTCAATCGACGCAGATACGGAACAATGCCACCTAGACTACTAGGTGTCTAGGTGGCGTTGATAGGGAACCAGTCGGCATTTGTCGCCGTGGCAGACCAGATTCTCGCAGCCGGCACGAATCGGCTTGCACGTTCTGGAAATTTCAGTGCATTGATGGTGAAGTTCGATGAGAAAGCAGATTATAAACGGACGAAAAAAAATAACACATTAAATTAGCTAATAAACTGCTACACAGTAAAATTTACGCACTAATATAACCATAGATGGTCTGAGAACAATTCACAACCGAAACCAATGTCAATTAAATACCCTAGTTAAAATTGAACTAGACCACTCTCAAACATTTGCCCAAGGTGGGGAAGAAAGACAAAAGACAATGCGCGAATTTTTCACGAACTTCCAGCAGGGTTTGTTTGGTTTAAACCATTTGGTTTACATGTTATATATTATGTTACATGTTACATATTACTTTAAACCATGGTTTAAACCAAGTGGCTTTTTCTTAAAAAACATGTTTATTTTTAAATTGTTTTTTGACAGAAATGATTTTTCTTATATAGGAATGATAAAATATTTTCAGAATTAGTAAATGAGTTCATTAATACAGTTTTAAATCTTCATAAATAGTACTTTTTGGCATGATTTTATGGGTTTGCACGATATGGGATTTTTTTATTAACATTTTTGCTTTTTGCTAGGGAAACATTGTAGTTGGTATTTATGAGAAATCCTGAATATTTACGACAAAACATTCGAGTTTCTATGAAAAACATTATTTTGAGAAACCTCTGAGTTTAAAAAAACTGTGTTCACTCTGAAAACAAACATGAATTAACCTCCATGGACAAAACGATTTTTAGTCACTAGGTTTTCATAAATAAATAAACCAAAAAACCAATGATTTTTTATTTTTTCTAAAAAACCATGGTTTTTGGTTTTTTCTAAAAAACCATGGTTTTTGGTTTTTTTCAAAAGAAACCCACTGCATCGACATCTCCGTCCTTGAATCGCTTGAACCAGCTGTTGGCGGGCTGGAGATTTGCGTGTGTTTGTATGTCTGTATGTGAGAAGTTAGCTGGTACCTGACATCTGGAGAAGCCCCCTCGAGCGGTTGCGGTGCACATATAGTCACGACGTTGATAATAACGGCACAGATAATGCTATTTTGTGGGCCGCTGAGGTGATGTTACATGTCACCGCCCTGCTTTGGTTCTGAAGGGCCTTAAGAGCAGGCCTGACGGTGACACATACTCTCACCATACCAATCACAAACCAAAATGGGAATTGACATACACAGGACAATCACGCTTTATCCCCACTCCATCCTCATGACGCTTGGGTACACTTTCATGTACCCAGACGCTCATATCCACTAAAGGCGATCTTTGGATACCTCTATTTTGGAGAAGTATACGTATAATCTGTATACTGCGTATACAACGCCGACCGTGACCGCGATCGTGACCGCGAACGTGACCGTGACATTTATATTTGCGCCTTTCTCGGCCTGCGGAAACACACACATACACACATGATACATATACACACACATACACGAGATACACATACACATATACACACACAAACGAGCCAATGGCTCGTTTGTGTGTACAGTGAAGAGAAATTCATCCAGCTTCCGCTTGAATGTATTGAGGCTAACACCGCACATGTCTCTCGATTCTCTAGGTAGGACGTTGGAGAGCCTTGCAGCATTGATGGAAAACGAATTGTTCTTGATGGTTTTTACTCTCGTGGTCTCTTCTGAGTTGATTTTATGTATGCGACAGAGTTTTCCAAGTCGTCTGTGTTTGTAGAACTGTATGTCGACACTGTTCATCACTTTTCCCGTCATTATTTTGTACAGGTAGATGATATAATATCTCTCACGGCGTCGTTCTAACGAGAAAAGTCGAAGTGCCTTGATTCGGTTCCAGTAACTTAGATGTCTCACGGATTTTATTTTGGCTGTGAAAGATCTCTGTACTCCTTCTAAAAGTTGTTTCTCACAAGCCTTCCATGGACTCCACAATTGAGAACAGTATTCTAGTATTGGAAGCACCAATATTTTGAATAGTACACGCATAGGTTCCGCCTCGCGAGTTCCAAATGTACGTAAGATCCAGGCAGCTTGGCCACGAGCTTTATTGGTGGCATTTTCGATATGGACAGTGAAACTGCAATCACTACTGAGAGTGACGCCTAAATCTTGGACCTGATCTTTTTTGGTGATAACTGTGCCATGTCGTGCGGCGTAACTGGCTGCATGGTTGTGATTATTTCTCCAACTATATCTAATGTGTTCAAATTTAGTTTTAGTATTTTAGTAATTTAGATTGAAAACCATGTTGTTATCATTCGCCCAGCGGTACAGTGAGTCGATATCAGGCTGTAGTAATTCAGCGTCAGACGATGTTGATACTTCTCGTGACACACGAGTATCGTCGGCAAAGCACCCGACATGAGAGTGTTGTGTGTAGCTGTCTATATCTGATATGTAGATGGTAAATAATAGTGGACTGAGCAAAGTGCCCTTCGGAACTCCACTGGTGACCAACATCGGTGCAGATTCCACCCCGTCAGCAGCCACAACTTGTGTTCTGCCAGTGAGAAAGCAATGCATCCAAATACCAAGTCTTCCTGAGATACCCAATTGGCGGAGCTTATGAAGAAGTATACCGTGATCGACCTTATCAAAAGCCTTAGCGAAATCAAGGTAAATCACGTCCACATCTTTATTGCTTTCCAACGAATTCAGCACTCTTCCGTAGTGTCCAAGTAATTGGGTCAGACATGACCGACCTGAACGGAAACCATGTTGGTTTGTGTTCATCATTTCTTTCTCCTCTATATACGTGGATATTTTTCTAACAATGAGTTTTTCAAGCATCTTGATTATATGAGAGGTAAGAGCTACCGGTCTGTAATTTTTGGTCTCGTTTTTAGAACCGCCTTTATGTATAGGTGTTACTTTTGCACTTTTTATCTTTGTAGGAATTGTGCCTGTTTCTAAAGAGGTTTTTTAGAGTAGTATCAAAGGTTTACTTAATTCCCCAACACAATTTTTTTTAAATATTGGTGGAAATGGCTCAGGTCCAGCTGATGTATGTCCAGTTTCTCCTTTATTACCATATGAATCATATTGGCTGACAAGTGCATATCCCTCAACGACAACAAGCCTTCATTTGAGAAAAATTCCACGGGCGTATTTACAGTTTATCGGCATCCGGTATGCTGAACACTTTCTCAAACTGAGAGCGGAGTGTGTCTACAACAGATCTGGGTTCATCTATGACGACACCATCTGATCTGACTAGAGGGTCAATGCCTGTTCTTAAAGAGGACTTGTTTGCTGCATATCGATGAAAATATTTCGGGTTTGTTTTGATGCACGATACAGCAGCATGTTCACTACGACGTTGTTCAGTTTCTACTGAGGGCTTCAGTCTGTCATTGATGGTGGATATTTTCTTTCCAATACGTAGTTTCACGCGGACGTTTGTCGCGTAAAAAGCTTCTTGAAGAGATTACACACATACACACACACAGATATACATGAATATACACACACATTAGCCCGGGAATAGTTAGTGTTGAGGTGAATGCGAAGTTAAATTAACAAATTTGTGAGCCGTCTCTCTGGCTGCACCGCTGCTCGTCGGCAGCATCTTGAAGTACATATGCAATATATGACGCATATCCAAAATTATGTGACTGATGAAATCAGCGCAATCGCCATCAAGGCAGAAATATAGCCCCCTACCGCAGAGGGTCTCATGTGTGTTGTTAGGTTACTACTATTTATGAATTGTTCATCACATACAGTACCCCTGTATGGTCTGACCCCAGTATTAACCCTCATGTGTACTCCATGTCTACCTTCGGTACGGTAGTGATCCCGACGTGCTTTGACTTCGACGTGATCTGAATACGCAACATCCTCTGTGCAGCAAACATGAAACAGCCAACACGAAAACAGTGAGTATGTGACTAACCTTCTTACTTAGCCCTCTCTTGCATCCGCCTCTGCTCTCAAATTCAGTACTTAGTTCCTCTTATATCCGGCGAGGCGGACAACAGCGGGGAGCACACGGTGATCGATCGCAGCATATACTCGACCAAGCACACCACCGTAAGTTTGCCGATGTCTTGTTCGGAAATGGTCCGTCGACAGCTGATACGGCAGATTTAGAGTGCGTTTTGTAGGTAGAATACCGTACGATCCACGCTCTGTTATTGTGTTTCAACAGATATGAATGATCGGCGAAAGTTCAATTCATACTGATAGTGTCGTACACTTCGGTACTATGATTATTCCACGAAAGTGAGCCGTCTACTTTATTCCGATACTGGTCATGCGGCTTCATCTCGACAGCTGTTCCCGATCTCTCCCATCTTTGTCTCCAGCTATTAGTGGAGGCAACTGGCATGTCCCTGGTTCCAGTTTGTCCATTTGCTTGAAAACCGAAGTCGCAACGCACACGCACCAGCGCGTTCGTCACGCTAAAAATGAAAATGTGGGTTACAAGAGAGGTTACATGTCACCGCCCTGCTTTGGTTCTGAAGGGCGTAAAGAGCAGGCCTGGCAGTGACACATACTCTCACCATACCAATCACAATCCAATCACAAATACAAATGGGAATTGACATACGCAGGACAATCACGCTTTATCCCCACTCCATCCTCATGACGCTTGGGTACAATTTCATGTACCCAGACGTCCACATCCACTTCAGGCGATCTTTGGTGTTGAAAGCGTGAAACCAAACGCGCTCTTTGTCTATGCGATGCTTGGCTGTCACAGGGAAATTACCTGGAAAATAGAATATCTTGCAGTAGCTCTAGTTGACATTGTGGTTGTCTGTGATGGAGCCAATGACACGACCACCAGCATTATCAACACCAGCGACTCTCCACTTTATGTATGTATTATGTATGTATTACTTTATGTATGTAAGTATGTATTGTTTAGTGCCGTGCAACACAAACTCAGATATAGTACTGATTTGAGTGTTTTACTTTGGTGTCCGTCTATGGGTTTCACTTTTACAAGCGGTTCCCTTATCACCTCATATTTGCCAATAATTAGAGTGATGTCCTGCAACTTGTGTTTGCTTGACTGCACCAAAATATTTCTGAGATGTTCATAACTGTACCTGGGGTGTAATTCATTATAGAGTAATGGTCTTTCATGTGAAATGTTTATGTGAAAAAAACTTCTAACTGGCGCGTCGAAAGCTGTCAAAAGTTCCTCATTCTCCAGTTTATGTTTGGAGGATAATCACAACAATTATAATCATTTTGCGAGTGCATATCACGTTTGATTATCATGCGCACGACTTCAGTGAACTGACTATACATTCATGTGCGTGTCATCGATTGTTCAAATGTTCAATTTTTTCATGTAACCGTTCACTCGTTCAGTGTGCGTGTCAAACTGTGTCAAACGGTGCATGTGTATATTACACACATGCGCACACACATCGCTTCAAACATGCCGAATTGTTCGAGTGTATGTTCCACACACACACACACAGATTGATTCAAGCATGCCGAATTGTTCGAGTGTATGTTCCACACACACACACACAGAGATTGTTTCAAACATGCCGAATTGTTCGAGTGTATGTTCCACACACACACACACACACACACAGAGATTGTTTCAAACATGCCGAATTGTTCGAGTGTATGTTCCACACGCACACAGATACAGATTGTTTCACTTGTGTCGAGTATTTCAGTTGTTGTGTCGATTGTTTCAGTTGTAAGCGAAGCGAGAGAGAGCGGAGCGGGAGGTAGATCAAACAAAACTCACCCCCAAAACAAAGTTTACTCCCCGAAACATGACTCCATTTGAAATGTATTAAATTATAATTTGACCAATGAAATAGCGTTTAAGAAGCACCGATCAATCAGGGGCGTTGTGACACTTGAAAGTAACGAATTTTTAACTGATAAAGCTATATAAACCCGTTTTAAGTGTTACCGGCAGTTATTCTGGCAGTGCTTCTCTCTGCGTTTGACTCATTCTCTCTCGCTACGCATTTTGTGTTTTGTCTGGCCGGGCTGCCCTCAGTGACATATACACCTGTTTGCGCTCACAGCTCCTGTTTGTAGGCACTTGCAACATTGTGTTCTTGTACTTGCAACCTTGTGTTCTTGTACTCAATAAATGTACTTAATACAAAATTTCTCTGAACTGCATGTACGCGATTTTTCCAGAGGATTAGCTCATGGATTAGCAATGACCTTTGTAATGACCCTACCTGTGTCATCAAATTGCTATCTTACATTCGTAAAGCCTTAAGTCTATTAAAATCCTAATAAATGAAAAATTCATCAATGTAAATAATGTAATATCAGTGGTGAACTTCGTCAATATCTTGTTTATAAGGAAAATATGTCAGATGATAATGTCAGATGAGGTGGAAATAAATCATTTGATGAACCCATAGACACAAGTTGACCTCACTTATCATCGCCATCTTCTACTTGGACAACCTGAACCCACGTGTACCGCATGTAATGCACGCTTCTCCGTGCAACACATCCAGGTGGAATGTCCATCATTCTCAAAGGCCCTGTCAACTTTGTCTTGGGTCTGTTCAGACCAGTGGCGGCGCCAAGATTCTTCCGATGGGTATTAAGAATAAAGTTATGGGGACTAAGGAAAAGTTGAGGGGGCTTGGCGAAGCATGAAGAGCTTGACTTGAGCTACACTTGAACGCTGACTACATGATATTATGTGGTACTGGGGCACACTGATTCAGTCCTCGAACTTGAACCAAAATTAAATGGCTTCATTTACAGTGGTAAAAATTGTAATATCCATTATTATGCTTTTCGGTGGAGTTAGGGGGCCTGGCATCTTTTTGGGGTCTCCAGCACCAAGCTCCACCTTTGCGCCGCCACTGGCTCAGACTATTGACGAAGTTCTTGGAGAGAAACAATCGGCGCTCAATAATGGCCGTCTTTTTTAGTGTTTACGGCTTCTGTGCTTTAGAATAACTTGGTGAGGTTTATTCACTGGCATTCACATACATTTCGTTCACCATCACATTCAATTCATCGTTCCAGTCTTCATGTCCATGATTTTAAGGTAATTTAGCTTTAAATGGACTGCGGGTGCTGTATGGTCCCAGAGGCCCTGTGCAACCCATGAACACAATTAATAAACGAAGGTGACCTTGCCAGACCTTTTAATGAAAAACAATCGATGATTCATATAATTTGGTAGCGATATAGTTATCATTATTTTATTGCACACAATGTTTTTCACTTCAACAGCTTTGCTGTGAACACTCTTTCATGTATATACATGTATATACACATTACATGTCGCATGTCACATATTGCACGTACAGTTATACACACACGCACCAACTCCAGCTCAAGTTATACAAGTGTTAAGATCAGTACAATACGATAGAGGCAATAAAATATCGTCAAAGACATAAAAAACCAACGAACCTCAGCAACACACAAGCACACACACACATTGCATGTTTGATCCACTAAAACTAAGAAGAAATAAAATGCTGAATAAAATGGCAGCATTGTTCAACAAACACACCGCCATCACACGCAACACAGCTCATCATGCAACTGTACTAGGCCACTAGCTGACTGACGCCTCAGCACAGCAGACACTATTACACAGACTCACACACTCACACATTACGTTACGTTAAATACACGGCATTATTTTGCATTATTAAGTAAATATATAGACACACACAAACCATTTCACCGCCCAGATGATTATCTGCAGCGAACAAGACATTTCATCAGAACACACACGCACAAGAGACGAGCACACGCGTATATGTATATAAGGAGAGCAGGCACTGAGAACGTTGAGACTGACACCAGTTCACTGTAGCAGTGCAGACAAGATGTCACTGCGGCGATGTTGAGAAGCGGTTGGTGCCGAACTTGATCAGGCTGACCAGCGTGTCAGTGTAGAGCAGTCGACGTAGCAGTGGCGGCGGCAGAGGCAGTCCGTCGTACGTCAACACACATCGCCACACCGTCAAACCACACAAGTTTTCCAGCGTGTGTCTGCCTGCGTGTCACACACGTAATAGCACAAATTATTAATTATTTATGAATAGTAAAATGGTCAATGATTATGTTATGTATGTTATGATTATGTTATGTATGTACAGTAAATTCAAGCGGATGAAATATTCGCGCAGCTAGAAGACATACTGACAAATAATATGATTGGTGATAATTATGTGAACAGTCAAGTAAAGTTAGGCATATGGAAGCATATTCAACAATGCATTTCGGGTATAGAACTATCAAAAGATTAAGAACCCCTGTACGAGACATGCACATGAGATAGCTGTTTCACTATATGTATGTGTGTGTGTGTGTGTGTGTTTGTGTGTGTGTGTGTGTGTGTTTGAATGCTTGAGTCTAGTGTACTGAAAAAAATATATGTGAAATTGGACCTGAAATGTGCAATATAGGTCATTTACCTGACTTTAACAAGACAATCACAACTCTTTGACACAACAAACAAATACGCGTATGTAATGTCAATGTTTTGCTTTGTGATGCAGTGCTATATTCAGTGTCAATGTATCAGTACAAATCTGCCATCACATACACACACATATAGACTAACAGATGATGATGATGTACGCATATATTACACCCAGCTGGAGCAGGAGGTGCAATGCGCTATAGCCACATTCAAAATGAATTACTGGTGTATCAGCCGGTTCCACTGCTGGCGATTAGTAGCCGTTGCAGCTGCACTACTAAGCGTCAGACCGAGCCGCTGCAGGTCTTCCTCCATCTGCTGCCGGTAAGTGAAACGCAGGGCACCGCCTCGACGTCGTGGCTCGGTAGGCGGACTGGACAACACGACAGCCAGCGGCACATCAGGCCGGCGCAGCACATGTCCCAGTAGTGTCAGTCTCCTCGTGCGCAGAGTACGAGACACCTGCACCGTGCCAGTCTGAGCGTAGAGGCTGCTGCTGGTAACAATTGTTGGGTAGCGGATACCAGCGCAATACCGTAGGATAGCACGATGTCCCGCATCGACTTCCTCACTGTCAGCATCTCTGTCAATGTCCACGTTTCGCCACCATAAATCAGTGTGGACTGCACACAGGCAGCGAACAGACGAATTTTGGCCTGTGTTGATGCGTTTGAAGTCCAAACACTGGAAAGTCTGCGGGCGGCCAGCCAGGCCAGCTGTCGGCGTCGACGGTACGCAGCTCGGCTATTCGACATTTCACTTCCGAGATAGGAAAAGTCAGCGGTGAGTTTTAGCAGAGCACCCGATTTCGTCTTGATGGTGGCTGTGTCTTCGCTGCTTACCGCCATGTATTTACATTTGGCTTCATTTAAATGCAGCCCGACCGTTGATGCAACGTCCTCGAACCGGTCCAGCTGACTCTGCGCGTCTGCTGCATTGTCGGCAACAATGGCGATATCATCAGCATATGCCAGAGCGCAGAGTCTAACTGCAGGATATCGTGATGACAGTCGACGGCGCACTGTGTAGGCACTACTGTCCAGCAGACTGCGTCGCATTACGTAGTCCATGACTATGATGAATAAATATGGCGCCAGAGTATCGCCCTGCAAAACGCCAGTGCTTGTGTCGAATGGCTTCGTCAGCCCGCAGGGTGTCCGCACACGAGCGGTGGTGTCCGTGTAGAGGCTCATGACGGCGTCGACAAACATTTTGGAGTCACAGTAAATCAACAGTATTTGTTGCAGTGCTCTTCGGTCCACTCGGTCGAACGCCTTCGACCGAGTGGAACAGACAGATACATAAATAAACATACAGACAGAAATCAGACCCAACAGCCCCTGTCCACCCAGCAGTAAATGTGGTACCAGTGGTACCAGATATCAGTCATGTGTTGTGACATGCATTCTGGGGAGGTGGCCCTCTCTAATACGTCTTCCGTTCTTGTGACAACATAGCGTGGAGAGGGTCTGTTCTGCGGTGACAGCGAGCTGCACGGGACACACCTGTGTGTGTGTACATAAGCTTCGACTTCTTCCCGTGTAGCAGCTGTCACTTGAGGCTTCCAACACTTTCTCGATATACACTCACATACACTGTTTATGCAATATTGACAAATAATTTTGCACTGCAGCTTACATGAGGCACATATCCACTAAACATCACTCACGTGCAAACATTTATCGCTAATTTTCACATTTGCCTACAGAAGAAACACCACATTGGCGCAATGTTAGTGCATAAAAGTCCAACAGCGTCAAATATGCCGAACTTATAAACTCACATCATCTTTTTGCTCATTCATACTTATATATTGAACGGAATTTCCTTTTTCTAGTTTTATTTATTTTACTTCACTATTTTACTCTTTATTATTAGATGTACGACGTATTGACTCATATTTACATCATTATTAGATCTTGCTATTTGCTACAAGAGCATATGCATTCTAATTTATCGTTATATTCAGTATTTTGCTTGAATTTCGTCTGTTTTAATAGGTTCCTGATCTTCCTGATTGAACTCATATATTTTCGAACTCCCTTTATTTCTGTTTATTTTTCTTTATTTTCTGTTTCTTTATGTCCCTTTATTTCTCTTTATGTGAAATTTGCTCTTGCATTAAACTCGCCAATAAACTGGGTTTATAGACCGCATTACACTCCATGAATAAGTTATGAAGATTGTGTGGGGTGCGGTGTGTTGTACTTGAGAGGAACTCTGAATTATCACGAATGACTTGAGCCATTGGTTCTGATAAATTAACCTCTGACTCGTTCCAATTCTGAGAAACCATCATTGACGCAAAATAGCACGTGATATTGTTGTTGGGTGTCGAATATTGTTGCTAATGCGTACAATTCGTCTTGTTTCTACAGCTGTGATTTATTAACACAAGCAAACAAGCAGTGAACAAAATGAGATAGCACAAGAGAAGCTACAACGTCGTACTCTGCAACAAAGCCACCACACCTGCACACTAGACACACACACACACACGTCACTCTCCGCTCACTCAACACCAACTGCCCTCTCCTCTCTCACAACGCATCATTCACTCGGATACAGCCATACAGATTACACATACACGTATCAAATGACAATTCTGCAAGCAATGCACAGTGCATTCACACGGACACATGCATGCATGCACACACACACATACGTGCACACACACATACGTGCACACACACATACATACATGCATACACCGTATTTAGACACATATATGACTCAACCACAACTGAAAAGCATTTGCGGAGTATAACAGCGCACATAATCTCTCACACCGCCCCAAGTCAGTTCCGGTAACGCAGAGGCGCTTGCAGATCAGACCGATCGCGTAATCTGTTATACCACACCCGACTGTTGACATTCGGCCTGAGTGCGATTGCTTCATCTCCCACATTGCTTTCTTCCGCGCTCTGACTAGACTCTTGCTCAGCTGCAGGACTGTCCTCTGCAGTATGTGAATCATCACTCACTCTTCTTACGTGACTAACGTGTCTAGATATACCATCACCCAAATCCACCGACCAACTGTTGGGTACGCGCGAGATTCTGTGTGGACCAGTCCAGCGAGCCGTGCATGACGGGTTTCTCGGTTTCAAGAACACGGCATCACCTGCAGAAAACGGATTTTCTTGCCGACATTCATTCTTTGTCCATTCTTGCTTCATCTGTGTGTTTTCAAGTCGCCTTCCATTTCCAACACCTGGCATACTGGGCACCGAACCAAAAACACTGACAAATGGCTTCTCTCCGGTAGCACTGCTGGTGGTGGAATTGTACCAAAACACCATCTCTGATACCGAACGAGAAGACCGTTCCACCATCCGCTTTATAGTTCGGTGCACTCGTTCAACTATCCCATTACCCTGATGGCGATACGCGCAGCATTGTTGCGAGGTAACGTTCCAGAACAGCAGCAACTGATTGATAGTCGCGCTCATAAAGGTTGGACTATTGTCGAACAATAGGGTGTGTGGTGGTCCAAACTCAGAAAACACGTTTTCTAGAGTATCGAAAGTGGCGCGAGCTGTTTCACTAAAAAGCTTCCTCCAAATGGTGAATCTGGATGCGCAGTCAATCAATGTTAGATACGGATGGCCGCTGACGTATGTTATGTCCATTGACAGTCGCAACCACACCTTGTCGGTTGACAGCTGACCTACCTTCCACTTTTCTCTAGGGGCAGGGTCAATTCTAGCACAATTCTCACATTGACTAATGGCTCTGTTAACAACTGCTCTCGGAACTGACTTCCCATTTTCCACCAACAACTCGCGAGTTCTGTCAACACCGAGATGACCGGTATTCTCATGCAAATTCACCACATCCTCGAATGATCCCGCGCAACACAGACCAGACGTCCTGGAATATTTCAAAATATCCCGAGGAACTCGAGTTAACTCGTTGGCAATATTTTCTTGAGATGCCACTAGCCGTACTTTCACTTGAAGTTTATAGGTGTCAATCAGCTCAGCCAAAACTTCTAGCCGGCGTCGCACGAGCATCTCCGACATGCCGTGAGTGCGGGGACGATGCGTCTGTTCAGCGATGCTATTCAGCCAACCTTTCACAGTTGTAGAGTCTGTAATTATCTCCACACTCTTCATCTTCCACTTGATCGACAAATTGATACCTTTTATCGCGGCATCAAGTTCAGCGACATTCACATGTGTGTGATCATTCTTCTTTCTCAGCCAAGCACCGTCTTCAACAACGTGATCTCCAACTTTCAATACGACACCCAAGGCGATGTTGCTGGCGTCCGTCCATACTTCTGCATGCTCTCCATTCACACACCATACTCCCGCAACCGGATCCTTCGCGTTCAACTTGTTGGTTATAGCCTCGACCATTTCTTTTACGTTGGGCGCTACGGTATCATCCCACTCTCCGGCGTTCTCCTCTATACTGCACTCGCGCCTCAGCCAGCTGCAAACGGGTCGTAACCACCCGGCACAAGGAAAATGACCCAGCCATTGACCGCATAGCGAGTACACTTCACGCTTCGTCACAACCTCAGGCATCCTAGGTAAATTACCATCTCTCGTCCAGCACAATTGATTGCCATTATTCTTCACACGCAAGCCTAGCACACGCCCGCCATTCAGTTCTTCAGGGTCTTTTGTGGTTAATCCATATCGATTGAGATGCGCTTTCACATCAGCAACATCAATCTCACTGGATTTGACAATAATATCATCAACATAGTGATCGACTGAGTGATGCACACGATCATTTTGTTCCAGTATATACTGTAAGATTTTCGTCATCACATTGGGACCAATGTTGACACCGAATCCGAGGCGAGTCATCACATATTTTTTACCGTTGAATTTCACAACCTGATAGCGCCACAAAGATTGGTCAATATGAATCTGCAAATATGCTTTCCGCAAATCCAACAATTTCACGGATGTTCCAAGTCTACGCCAATCACGCAGCTTCTCGTCGCATATTGCTGTGTCGTTTCCGGGAGCGCTTTTGATGTAGCGGTTTAACCATCGGTAGTCAAGGACAGGTCGTACTTTGTTCTTCTTCTCTTGTCGGACAGCCATAAGTGGAATCACGCTCTCAATCTCGCCGTGTTGTACTCTATCATACTCCACTAGAACACCCTCCTCTATCCATGTGCACACTTCTTTCTCGAAATCATCACGATTGCACTCTTTCACATGATAGTTTGCCTTAAACGTTGGCGCAGACGGGGGGACATTGAGCCACTCCCATTTGACAATCCACTTTGAATTGTCGAATCTTGCCGTGAAGTCTCTCTCGGTGATGTCATTCTCAAGAGTAGCCGCTGCGCAGCCAGTATCCACCTTTCTCAAAAAGGAAATTTCACCAGTACTCGATACAGAAATACCACCAAATGCAGTAACCATGTCCATTCCACAGATCATATCCACGTCATACGGTAGGTAATTATTTTCGCATACCCATGTATTAAATCGTGTAAGATAACAGTCTTCATGAACTCTAATGTCATTCCAACAAACGCGATTCTTCAACGTAAGAATGGTGCCATTCATAATTTTTAGTGGCAAACGACTCATCGTCACACACCTTTGCATTCTGTTGGCAATTCTTCTCGTTACAATCGAGTGCGTGCTACCAGTATCTACTAACGCACACACTGGCGTACCGTCCAACTGGATGTTGACTACAGATCGCGGGGAGTGGTGGACGGCACTGTGGATGTAACCGCTCCCCGCTTCTCGTTTCCCGAATTATCCTGTCTTTCCGTCCTCGATGCATTTTGCATCATACAGTTGCGCGCAATGTGACCGGTCCGATTGCACAAAAAACAGCGACGCGTCTCGACACTTGGCTTTCTGCAATGTCTCGACAAATGTCCGGTGATTCCGCAGTTAAAACACTTTGGAGACGCAGCAAAGCCATGCACATGCTCCCTGGATAACAGTCCAGCTTGAACTTGTTTTGCGCAGTTGAGGACGTTCACAATATTCAACTCCGCCCCATGCAACGCTCTTACCGAATCTTGAAGAGCTTGCGGCAATCCATTCAGAAATTGGCAAGCAACCCACGCGTCATTGACATTAGTGGAGACACATTTCGCCAATTGCCGCAGATCTGACAAGAAGTCGTCCAGCGTCTCATGCTCACGCAAGCAGCGGCTGGTGAACTTGGCATAAGCTGAGCACGCCGTCATTCCGAATGTCTTTCGCAGTGCAGACACAACGCTATCATAGCTGTTCTTGTCGACATCTGGTGTGTGTGTGTGTGTTTGAATGCTTGAGTCTAGTGTACTGAAAAAAATATATGTGAAATTGGACCTGAAATGTGCAATATAGGTCATTTACCTGACTTTAACAAGACAATCACAACTCTTTGACACAACAAACAAATACGCGTATGTAATGTCAATGTTTTGCTTTGTGATGCAGTGCTATATTCAGTGTCAATGTATCAGTACAAATCTGCCATCACATACACACACATATAGACTAACAGATGATGATGATGTACGCATATATTACACCCAGCTGGAGCAGGAGGTGCAATGCGCTATAGCCACATTCAAAATGAATTACTGGTGTATCAGCCGGTTCCACTGCTGGCGATTAGTAGCCGTTGCAGCTGCACTACTAAGCGTCAGACCGAGCCGCTGCAGGTCTTCCTCCATCTGCTGCCGGTAAGTGAAACGCAGGGCACCGCCTCGACGTCGTGGCTCGGTAGGCGGACTGGACAACACGACAGCCAGCGGCACATCAGGCCGGCGCAGCACATGTCCCAGTAGTGTCAGTCTCCTCGTGCGCAGAGTACGAGACACCTGCACCGTGCCAGTCTGAGCGTAGAGGCTGCTGCTGGTAACAATTGTTGGGTAGCGGATACCAGCGCAATACCGTAGGATAGCACGATGTCCCGCATCGACTTCCTCACTGTCAGCATCTCTGTCAATGTCCACGTTTCGCCACCATAAATCAGTGTGGACTGCACACAGGCAGCGAACAGACGAATTTTGGCCTGTGTTGATGCGTTTGAAGTCCAAACACTGGAAAGTCTGCGGGCGGCCAGCCAGGCCAGCTGTCGGCGTCGACGGTACGCAGCTCGGCTATTCGACATTTCACTTCCGAGATAGGAAAAGTCAGCGGTGAGTTTTAGCAGAGCACCCGATTTCGTCTTGATGGTGGCTGTGTCTTCGCTGCTTACCGCCATGTATTTACATTTGGCTTCATTTAAATGCAGCCCGACCGTTGATGCAACGTCCTCGAACCGGTCCAGCTGACTCTGCGCGTCTGCTGCATTGTCGGCAACAATGGCGATATCATCAGCATATGCCAGAGCGCAGAGTCTAACTGCAGGATATCGTGATGACAGTCGACGGCGCACTGTGTAGGCACTACTGTCCAGCAGACTGCGTCGCATTACGTAGTCCATGACTATGATGAATAAATATGGCGCCAGAGTATCGCCCTGCAAAACGCCAGTGCTTGTGTCGAATGGCTTCGTCAGCCCGCAGGGTGTCCGCACACGAGCGGTGGTGTCCGTGTAGAGGCTCATGACGGCGTCGACAAACATTTTGGAGTCACAGTAAATCAACAGTATTTGTTGCAGTGCTCTTCGGTCCACTCGGTCGAACGCCTTCGACCGAGTGGAACAGACAGATACATAAATAAACATACAGACAGAAATCAGACCCAACAGCCCCTGTCCACCCAGCAGTAAATGTGGTACCAGTGGTACCAGATATCAGTCATGTGTTGTGACATGCATTCTGGGGAGGTGGCCCTCTCTAATACGTCTTCCGTTCTTGTGACAACATAGCGTGGAGAGGGTCTGTTCTGCGGTGACAGCGAGCTGCACGGGACACACCTGTGTGTGTGTACATAAGCTTCGACTTCTTCCCGTGTAGCAGCTGTCACTTGAGGCTTCCAACACTTTCTCGATATACACTCACATACACTGTTTATGCAATATTGACAAATAATTTTGCACTGCAGCTTACATGAGGCACATATCCACTAAACATCACTCACGTGCAAACATTTATCGCTAATTTTCACATTTGCCTACAGAAGAAACACCACATTGGCGCAATGTTAGTGCATAAAAGTCCAACAGCGTCAAATATGCCGAACTTATAAACTCACATCATCTTTTTGCTCATTCATACTTATATATTGAACGGAATTTCCTTTTTCTAGTTTTATTTATTTTACTTCACTATTTTACTCTTTATTATTAGATGTACGACGTATTGACTCATATTTACATCATTATTAGATCTTGCTATTTGCTACAAGAGCATATGCATTCTAATTTATCGTTATATTCAGTATTTTGCTTGAATTTCGTCTGTTTTAATAGGTTCCTGATCTTCCTGATTGAACTCATATATTTTCGAACTCCCTTTATTTCTGTTTATTTTTCTTTATTTTCTGTTTCTTTATGTCCCTTTATTTCTCTTTATGTGAAATTTGCTCTTGCATTAAACTCGCCAATAAACTGGGTTTATAGACCGCATTACACTCCATGAATAAGTTATGAAGATTGTGTGGGGTGCGGTGTGTTGTACTTGAGAGGAACTCTGAATTATCACGAATGACTTGAGCCATTGGTTCTGATAAATTAACCTCTGACTCGTTCCAATTCTGAGAAACCATCATTGACGCAAAATAGCACGTGATATTGTTGTTGGGTGTCGAATATTGTTGCTAATGCGTACAATTCGTCTTGTTTCTACAGCTGTGATTTATTAACACAAGCAAACAAGCAGTGAACAAAATGAGATAGCACAAGAGAAGCTACAACGTCGTACTCTGCAACAAAGCCACCACACCTGCACACTAGACACACACACACACACGTCACTCTCCGCTCACTCAACACCAACTGCCCTCTCCTCTCTCACAACGCATCATTCACTCGGATACAGCCATACAGATTACACATACACGTATCAAATGACAATTCTGCAAGCAATGCACAGTGCATTCACACGGACACATGCATGCATGCACACACACACATACGTGCACACACACATACGTGCACACACACATACATACATGCATACACCGTATTTAGACACATATATGACTCAACCACAACTGAAAAGCATTTGCGGAGTATAACAGCGCACATAATCTCTCACACCGCCCCAAGTCAGTTCCGGTAACGCAGAGGCGCTTGCAGATCAGACCGATCGCGTAATCTGTTATACCACACCCGACTGTTGACATTCGGCCTGAGTGCGATTGCTTCATCTCCCACATTGCTTTCTTCCGCGCTCTGACTAGACTCTTGCTCAGCTGCAGGACTGTCCTCTGCAGTATGTGAATCATCACTCACTCTTCTTACGTGACTAACGTGTCTAGATATACCATCACCCAAATCCACCGACCAACTGTTGGGTACGCGCGAGATTCTGTGTGGACCAGTCCAGCGAGCCGTGCATGACGGGTTTCTCGGTTTCAAGAACACGGCATCACCTGCAGAAAACGGATTTTCTTGCCGACATTCATTCTTTGTCCATTCTTGCTTCATCTGTGTGTTTTCAAGTCGCCTTCCATTTCCAACACCTGGCATACTGGGCACCGAACCAAAAACACTGACAAATGGCTTCTCTCCGGTAGCACTGCTGGTGGTGGAATTGTACCAAAACACCATCTCTGATACCGAACGAGAAGACCGTTCCACCATCCGCTTTATAGTTCGGTGCACTCGTTCAACTATCCCATTACCCTGATGGCGATACGCGCAGCATTGTTGCGAGGTAACGTTCCAGAACAGCAGCAACTGATTGATAGTCGCGCTCATAAAGGTTGGACTATTGTCGAACAATAGGGTGTGTGGTGGTCCAAACTCAGAAAACACGTTTTCTAGAGTATCGAAAGTGGCGCGAGCTGTTTCACTAAAAAGCTTCCTCCAAATGGTGAATCTGGATGCGCAGTCAATCAATGTTAGATACGGATGGCCGCTGACGTATGTTATGTCCATTGACAGTCGCAACCACACCTTGTCGGTTGACAGCTGACCTACCTTCCACTTTTCTCTAGGGGCAGGGTCAATTCTAGCACAATTCTCACATTGACTAATGGCTCTGTTAACAACTGCTCTCGGAACTGACTTCCCATTTTCCACCAACAACTCGCGAGTTCTGTCAACACCGAGATGACCGGTATTCTCATGCAAATTCACCACATCCTCGAATGATCCCGCGCAACACAGACCAGACGTCCTGGAATATTTCAAAATATCCCGAGGAACTCGAGTTAACTCGTTGGCAATATTTTCTTGAGATGCCACTAGCCGTACTTTCACTTGAAGTTTATAGGTGTCAATCAGCTCAGCCAAAACTTCTAGCCGGCGTCGCACGAGCATCTCCGACATGCCGTGAGTGCGGGGACGATGCGTCTGTTCAGCGATGCTATTCAGCCAACCTTTCACAGTTGTAGAGTCTGTAATTATCTCCACACTCTTCATCTTCCACTTGATCGACAAATTGATACCTTTTATCGCGGCATCAAGTTCAGCGACATTCACATGTGTGTGATCATTCTTCTTTCTCAGCCAAGCACCGTCTTCAACAACGTGATCTCCAACTTTCAATACGACACCCAAGGCGATGTTGCTGGCGTCCGTCCATACTTCTGCATGCTCTCCATTCACACACCATACTCCCGCAACCGGATCCTTCGCGTTCAACTTGTTGGTTATAGCCTCGACCATTTCTTTTACGTTGGGCGCTACGGTATCATCCCACTCTCCGGCGTTCTCCTCTATACTGCACTCGCGCCTCAGCCAGCTGCAAACGGGTCGTAACCACCCGGCACAAGGAAAATGACCCAGCCATTGACCGCATAGCGAGTACACTTCACGCTTCGTCACAACCTCAGGCATCCTAGGTAAATTACCATCTCTCGTCCAGCACAATTGATTGCCATTATTCTTCACACGCAAGCCTAGCACACGCCCGCCATTCAGTTCTTCAGGGTCTTTTGTGGTTAATCCATATCGATTGAGATGCGCTTTCACATCAGCAACATCAATCTCACTGGATTTGACAATAATATCATCAACATAGTGATCGACTGAGTGATGCACACGATCATTTTGTTCCAGTATATACTGTAAGATTTTCGTCATCACATTGGGACCAATGTTGACACCGAATCCGAGGCGAGTCATCACATATTTTTTACCGTTGAATTTCACAACCTGATAGCGCCACAAAGATTGGTCAATATGAATCTGCAAATATGCTTTCCGCAAATCCAACAATTTCACGGATGTTCCAAGTCTACGCCAATCACGCAGCTTCTCGTCGCATATTGCTGTGTCGTTTCCGGGAGCGCTTTTGATGTAGCGGTTTAACCATCGGTAGTCAAGGACAGGTCGTACTTTGTTCTTCTTCTCTTGTCGGACAGCCATAAGTGGAATCACGCTCTCAATCTCGCCGTGTTGTACTCTATCATACTCCACTAGAACACCCTCCTCTATCCATGTGCACACTTCTTTCTCGAAATCATCACGATTGCACTCTTTCACATGATAGTTTGCCTTAAACGTTGGCGCAGACGGGGGGACATTGAGCCACTCCCATTTGACAATCCACTTTGAATTGTCGAATCTTGCCGTGAAGTCTCTCTCGGTGATGTCATTCTCAAGAGTAGCCGCTGCGCAGCCAGTATCCACCTTTCTCAAAAAGGAAATTTCACCAGTACTCGATACAGAAATACCACCAAATGCAGTAACCATGTCCATTCCACAGATCATATCCACGTCATACGGTAGGTAATTATTTTCGCATACCCATGTATTAAATCGTGTAAGATAACAGTCTTCATGAACTCTAATGTCATTCCAACAAACGCGATTCTTCAACGTAAGAATGGTGCCATTCATAATTTTTAGTGGCAAACGACTCATCGTCACACACCTTTGCATTCTGTTGGCAATTCTTCTCGTTACAATCGAGTGCGTGCTACCAGTATCTACTAACGCACACACTGGCGTACCGTCCAACTGGATGTTGACTACAGATCGCGGGGAGTGGTGGACGGCACTGTGGATGTAACCGCTCCCCGCTTCTCGTTTCCCGAATTATCCTGTCTTTCCGTCCTCGATGCATTTTGCATCATACAGTTGCGCGCAATGTGACCGGTCCGATTGCACAAAAAACAGCGACGCGTCTCGACACTTGGCTTTCTGCAATGTCTCGACAAATGTCCGGTGATTCCGCAGTTAAAACACTTTGGAGACGCAGCAAAGCCATGCACATGCTCCCTGGATAACAGTCCAGCTTGAACTTGTTTTGCGCAGTTGAGGACGTTCACAATATTCAACTCCGCCCCATGCAACGCTCTTACCGAATCTTGAAGAGCTTGCGGCAATCCATTCAGAAATTGGCAAGCAACCCACGCGTCATTGACATTAGTGGAGACACATTTCGCCAATTGCCGCAGATCTGACAAGAAGTCGTCCAGCGTCTCATGCTCACGCAAGCAGCGGCTGGTGAACTTGGCATAAGCTGAGCACGCCGTCATTCCGAATGTCTTTCGCAGTGCAGACACAACGCTATCATAGCTGTTCTTGTCGACATCTGGCAATTGTTGGTAGACTCTGTAAGCTGGACCTTCCAGAAACAAGGGCAATACCACACCGAAATCTTCGATTCCCTTGATCTTTGAGCCGAATTTCAACTTCTCCAGCCAGGTTTCCAGGTCTCCAGAACCATCAAACTTTGAGACGACATCGGTAAGCTTTACAGAATCCATGGTAGAAGCCGAAATAGCTTGTGATTTATTAACACAAGCAAACAAGCAGTGAACAAAATGAGATAGCACAAGAGAAGCTACAACGACGTACTCTGCAACAAAGCCACCACACCTGCACACTAGACACACACACACACACGTCACTCTCCGCTCACTCAACACCAACTGCCCTCTCCTCTCTCACAACGCATCATTCACTCGGATACAGCCATACAGATTACACATACACGTATCAAATGACAATTCTGCAAGCAATGCACAGTGCATTCACACGGACACATGCATGCATGCACACACACACACATACGTGCACACACACATACATACATGCATACACCGTATTTAGACACATATATGACTCAACCACAACTGAAAAGCATTTGCGGAGTATAACAGCGCACACAATCTCTCACAACAGCCAATATTTATCTAAACTAAGAATTTTTGTTGTTACCTTTTCATGTGCTCTACACGATTCTGATTTCAATGACACCAAAATGTGACTCCTTAAACAATATTTTGAGGTCGCAAATTCACTTAAAAACTTTCAGGTTATGCCATTTGTTAGTGGTTTTTGTCTTATAACTTCAAACGGTACACTTGGACGTTAATTTACCCGGGTAATAAAGTATGCGTTAAGTTTTTAGGATTGGAACAATAACACTCATTAAAAATTTGTTTATTATATATTCTAAAAATCGCCAAAATACTGTTAGTTGTAAAATCCCGAAATTTTATACAGGTAGCACTACATGAGTCGACACGACATATCCGACACGAGTTTTACATTTGTGAGTTTCTTCGATTTCTCGCTGCAGGTACGGTCTAATTATGCCTAAATTAATTCTCATCAAATTCTGCCTAAATAGTTTGAGTAAATAGATGAATAGTTTGTCGTCGAATGCTAAATTTTCATTCTGTTCTTCTAGTTCTACTTGATATGAGCTCTGCCTTCGACTTGGTTGATCACTGTATTCTCATCGATGACCTCCTCCATCGGTGTCTTGGGTGCCGTATGGTCCTAGAGGCCGGTGTACCCCAAAACACAAATAAACAAACAAACATCTCGGTGTCTCGCTTACCGCTCTCTCACTACTTCGTTCTTACTTGCATGGTCGCACTTTTTCTGTCAAGTTCCATTACTTATTCTCTGTATTACCTATTCTCTTGGACATGTCATCTGCTTTTGACCTCGTCGATTATAAAATTTTAATTCAAGACCTCTCTTCCATTGGAATATCCCATTAAGCTCTTTCTCTCTTAACATCCTTCCTCACTAATCGCTCCTACTCTGTTCTTTTCGATTCCTGTCATTCACAAACTCTTCCTCTTTTATCAGGGGTTCCCCAGGGTTCATCACTGGGGCCTATTCTTTTTAACATTTACATGTCATCATTTACATGTTTACATTTACATCTCTCTGTCCCATATTGCGCAAATTATCCCTTTCTTTTCATATATATGCAGATGACGTCCAGATTTTCCTTCCCTTATCCTATCAAAAGTCTGTTCCTCATATCATGGACACTATCTCACCTTGGGCCTCCTCACGATCACTGATCATCAATCCTTCTAAAACTGAATATATTGTTCTTCACCCGCCTAAGATCCACCCTGCTCTGTCTGACTTGCCTCTTTCATCCCATGTACGTGACCTCAGTATACTAGATCCGCACCTATCCTATCAAAAACACTTCACTTCTACCGCTCATATCTGTCGGTTAATTATCCGAAATATATATTTGATCCGTCCTTACATTGACTCTCCTCTCGCACACTCTCTGGTATCTGCTCTCATATTTCCCCGAATTGACTACTGCAATTAACTATTTCTACACCTTCCACAGAAATCCTATAACATACTGCAGTCTATCCTTAATCAAGCCTGTCGTTTCATCCTTCGCCTTCCTCCACATCACCCCACATCATCCCATCTACGTGACCTGGGTATCCTACCCATACCCTACCGCATTCATCATAAAATCTGTTTACTGACATACAAGCTCTTACATCTTTCTGATTCACCGCAGTATCTTCTAGAACTCCTATCGCCACATGTTGGTCCTAGTGATACACGACAGTTCAAAGTACTCCTTGAACCTCGTTCTCTTTGTGAATCCTTCTGGTCGACACGCTCTCTTCAGTTTACTGCACCACGTATGTACAACAACCTTCCATATGAACTGCTCTCCTCCACTTCTGTTAAATCATTCTCGAAGCTACTACATTCTCACCTTCTCTCGCTATTAGATTAAATGACCTGCTCATAATGATAAAAGCATAAAAGCTAAAAGCATGCTCATAATTGCATTATTTGTACTTGTTTTGTATGTGTGCATGCTAGACCTTTTCTCGATATTAGATTAAATGACTTGCTCATAACTGCATTATCTATACTTGTTTGTATGTGTGCTTGTTTATGTTTGCATGTCTGCCTGATTCGCATGTTATATTTGTAGTGGCATCTTTATTTACTTACGTGCTGCCTTTTATAATTACACCTATATTCTGTTTCTTGTCACGGCCTCTATAATTTGCCATGTATGTTCGCATGTTTTTCTCTGCAGTTTTGTAGTTTCTGCATTTGCATGTTACATGTATTCTGGCTCATTTATTTTATTTAGTTCTATTATTGCATGTCTACTTTATTCTTTATGCTAATTGTGCCTGTGGTAGGCTGAAGTACAAATACAAATACAATTCCTCCGTTTTTATTGTGCTCCCTCTTAAGTCCGGCGTTCCCCAAGGTTCTATTCTTGGTCCTCTCCTTTTCAATGTCTTCATGTCTTCTCTTTGTCCCATCCTTAGGCGCTACTCCATTCCTTTTCATATTTATGCAGACGATATCCAATTCTATCTCCCTTGCCCTCTCTCGCATCCTAATATCTTGTCTGACGTAATTTCTGCTATCTCAACCTGGACCTCCTCACGTCGCGTCCTCTTGAACACTTCTTAATCTGAATTTATCGCTCTTCATCCTCCTCGTATTGCTCCTCCTTTCCTCCCCTTGTCTCCGTTAGTGACTGTTAAAAAGTCCTGGTGTTATCTTTGGCTCTTCCTTTTCCTTCTCAACCAATATCCTTTATACTGCTCGCACTTGTCGCTTGATTCTTCGATCGCTTTATTTCATCCGTCCCTATCTCGATCAGCCCTCTGCGAGCGAGCTTGTTAAGTACTATTTTACTTTTACCGCTACAATATTTATTGCTAGAATTTATATATTTTCCGCTATCATTAAAACCCAATATAACCTGAGTCAAACCTACCCAACCCAACCCAACAATCCAATCTTGACCGCACTCAGCCTAGTCTGAGGTGATTTAACTTATTAGTTTGTGATCACAAAATATACTGATGCGATCATAATTTGTAATCAGAAGACTGATATTATCTACCCCAGGGGTCCCAAACACGCGGCCCACAAATACTTATCTCTCAACCCGCCAATATAGTATCGGAACCAAACTGTAAGGCAGCTAAATTCACATTTGTTGCATAATGCGATATAATTATACACCATTATCATATTATCTCATAATTCCCGGTTAATGCTTCCACTAATGCATCATATTCATACAGTCGTTATTTTTTGGATTACACCGATATTAAAGCCCTTGATATTACAGCCGATATTATATTATGCAATCTATATTCTACTACGTATTATTCGTAATACATATATCATCAGATCGCAAAATATATTTAAAGGTTCACATCATTCTCCAAAATCATTTGCTATTCTACTTTTATCGCTAGAATATTTACTGCTAGCAAAATATCATATACCTCGCTATCATTCAAACCCACTCTTTATAGATACATTTAAGCCCGCCCGTCGTGCGGAACAGTTAATAAAATATAATTAATATTCAATTCACAAAAAAATTAGTGAAAACTGAAAAAGAAAAACAAACCCATAGGAAAGTTTTAGCCAATATAAAAGTCTAAATGTAAAATTTATGTTTCAATTTAGAAAACATGTTTTTCCACAACCCGCCTCATATTTAAAGCTGCCCGTCGTGCGGAATAATTCAGAACTCAATCACGAAACAAACAAAAAGAAAATTGATGAAAAACGACCAATAGAAAAGTCAAATTTGTAAATTCTTGTTTTAATTATTGACGATGATTTTCCCTCAACACTGCTCAAATTCACACCCGTCCTTCGTGTGTAGTAATTCAGAAGTGTAACACTATCAAAACAATGAAACATCTTTATAATTCCAGATTAATGCTTCCTCTAAAACAGCATATGCATATACTTGGCATTGCATGATATTACAACCCGTATCCCTATGCAACTCAAGCGTATGCAACTTGAAATTAAACCAATTAAATTACACAGTAAAATTCAGTAGCTTACTTTGTTCCAAATAGAATTTTACCCGCCCGTCGTGCGGAACATTTGATGTGTAAATATTGAGGACAATAAAGACTTTCTATTCAGTATAGTTTAGCATTAATTAAACTGTACGCAATAAAACCACACCATCCATGCTTGGAGAAAATATGATGCATTCTTAATTATGATTGGGCTTCAGTGAAATTTAATCGGTGTATATTCCTGTGTAATCGCAAGTGCGCATAATAGCTGTCAAATTGGTAATATGTGCTTTTGACTTTACACCGCCGTAACTTCCTTCAGATACACTTTGGAAAATTAAAAATTATACCGTATTGTAGAAAACAAAATTTCTAGCACGATGGTATAATTTATTTTTATGTATAACAAATAGTTACTGAGAAATTGTAGAAAAATTAATTAATTTTAGTCGCCCGGTGTTCAAGTGTAATTTTGGATGTATTTGAGAATTTTGCCAATTTTACACGTTTTTTGTATCATTTGTGGGTATGAATTATAGCTTATCTTGTAGAACAAAAAATTATCTACACAGTTGTATATTCCTGTGTAATCGCAAGTGCGCATAATAGCTGTCAAATTGGCAACATGACATTTTGACTTTACACCGCCGTGACTTCCTTTAGGTTCACTTTGGAAAATTAACAATTATACCGTATTGTAGAAAACAAAATTTCTAGCACGATGGTATAATTTATTTTAATGTGTGACAGATAGTTACTGAGAAATAGTAGAAAAATGAATTAATTTTAATCACCCGGTGTTCAAGTGAAATTTTGGATCTATTTGAGAATTTTGCCAATTTTACACGTTTTTTGTATCATTTGTGGGTATAAATTATAATTTTTATTGTATAACACAAAATTATCTACACAATAGTATAATTTTTATAGCTGTACCATTGCTGGTTTATGAGGAATAGATAGCGGAATATTGACCAAAATATTCACGTTTTTGTGTGCTAATTTTGCCTTTTTGACTTTGTCATTTACACTTCACACCGCCGTAACTTTTTTTAATACACTTTGTAAAATTAAAAATTATACTGTGTTGTAGAAAAGAAAATTCCCAGCATGATGGTATTATTTATTTAGATGTGTGATAATTATTTTTTGAGAAATAGAGAAAAAAGTATAGAAAATTTGACGCGTGGAGTTTAAATAAAATTTTGAGTGTAGATTGAATTTTTTTCCATTTTACATGTTTTATATTCAATTTTTGGGTATAAATTATAATGCGTTGAGTAGAAGATAAAATTTTATACACAGTGGTATGATTTGTATAGTTGTACCATTGCTGGTTTAGGAGTAGTCTTCAGAAAATCGACCAAAATTTTCGCATTTTTTAGGGTTCATTTTGTCTTTTCACCGCAATAACTTTTTTTGATTTTATTTTTGAAATTTAAAATTTAGTGTTAAGTGTAGACAAGAAAATTTCCAACGTGATGGTATAAATTGTTAGCAGGTAGGCCAAGTGGTGGCCAAATAATAGCTATTAAGGTTTTTATGAGTTTGCCTTATTTATTTTTAATTTGCAATATTTTTATGAATTGCTCCGCACAACGGGCGGGTTTTAATGCTAGTAAATAATAAAAAACGATTAGAAATTTATTAAGAAAAAGTAAACCCATATAAAGTCTTAATCAATAGAAAAGAATAAATATGAATGCTTTTATTTTAGATGTGGCAAAATATTTTCCCCCGAACAGCCTCATATTTAAACCTGCCCGTCGTGCGGAACAATTAATCAAATCTAATGGATAAAAAAGCAAAAAGCTTATCCAATAGAAAAATCTAAATTTGTAAATTTTTTAGTTAATTATTTTCTGAGCTTTTTCCTCAACACTGCTCAAATTTAAACCTGTCATTCGTGTGTAGTAATTGAAAAGTGTAACACTATCAAACCAATGAAGTGTCCAAGTGTGACACTATCAAGTGTGACACTGTCGTCCTTAATGTGACACTATCAATTATTTTTGCAATTAATATTGCAGTATTAATAATCATTAATAATTGTATTAATAATCAATTAATATTGCAGGTTAATGCTTCCGCTAAAACAGCATATACATATAGTTGGCATTACATGATATTGCAACCCATATCCTTATGCAACTTATGCTTATGCAACTTGAAATTAAACCAATTAAATTACACAGCTAAATTCAGTAGTTTACTTTGTTCCCAGTAGCATTTTAGTTACAGTACACAGTACGCAGTACGCAGTACACAGTACGCACTCTCCTGCAAATGATGCAAGGCGGCTCACCAACCCCACAGCTCGGGATATCACCAACTTGCTCAATCAAATAGAGAGCCATGGCATGAATGCATGTGTCAAGGTCGGTCAACGACATCTCTGTTAGGTTAACAAAACCAGGTAGCGTAGATGCATGTGGTGTTCCTAAGTCCACACTCTGCAAGTGCCGGGATTCCCACTGCAGCATGTGTGTAGCCCACTTATCAGCTGCGTAGTAGGCTAGACCCACAGAGGCATCCACAATCTCTCGTGTCTCAGTGTTTTCTGCCCCGTTTACAGCTATTTCCGTAATCTGCATGCCCAACGGGATACCGCTGTATGCTGGCTCGTCGGGGAGGTCAAAGCTAGATCGTCCTACTTCAACAGTGCATTCTTGGCAGTTGAAAGATAACGCCCATATGCCTGATGTTGTTACACCATCTGCTTCCATTATGCATAGACGTGACAGCCCGCAAATAATTGACGCCTGAAAACAGAGCGTGTAATCCGTCGACTGCTTTGCGAACTGAAAGGCAGTGTTTGTTATTACAGTGCAGTGCGTGCAATAGTTGTATAGGGAGTTGATCATGGCTCCGTGCGAGGATGAGTTGTCTAGCAAGCGATGCTGGATAGATTCGCCTACAACTTTGCGCGTCACCTTGATCAAGTCTTCGACTGATACCGTTGTCTTTTCTGAGCACATCCGGAGTAAGAGAGTAGCTAGATTTGAGCTATCCCCGACCACCCATGACAGCATGTCCGTGATTTGTTTCAAGGACGAAACCATTGATGTGCTGTCGATTATTGCTAAATTGGAGCGACGTGTGCGCATAGAAGTCAGTGATCCCACGTAAGGCTTGTGCGGACCTCGTGTGCTGAGCTTGTTGCTCGCATCATTCACAGTCATCAGAATGGACCGACTGGGGTCTATTTGATCTGAGTCCCAGCGAGAAAGGACACATTGATCTGTTGTGCAAGGCATCGTGACGCCTTCCATGGTTATTCCCCAAGACTGTTCTCAATGTAGCGACCCAGTCCATAACTGTTGCGTCGTACTAATACCGCTAGATGGCGCCATGTGTACATATTCACTGTTTGTATGCGCGATTTTCGACTGTGACTGTGATTTTGTGACTGTGCGATAGCGTAGCATAAGTACGTCTGACAGCACGATATACAGCAAATGTTTTTCATGATTATATATTAATTATACAATTGATTGCCACACGTTGTACTATTTTACATTGCTATATATGTACGCTTCAAATCCTGGTCGCTGCGCTACGTGTAATATTTATATGTGTGTAAACTTGTGCATTTACTATGTGAACATTATGCCCTGCATTAGACCGTTTCAAGTTAAGCACCATTATGGGGTAAATTTCGATGCCTTGCTTCGTCAAGTCAGTCGAACTTTGTGAAGTGAATACAGTGATACGTGTTAAAGTGAAAGTGTTGTGCTATCCCTCTCCTTTCGTTGGGTAATAGGTGTTAGTTTACGCTGGTAGCTCCGGTATTACCAGTATTGCATTCCACGGACCCGTCTCTTCCTTCTTCCTTGCCTCTCTCCCCTTGGCTCAGGCCTCTCACCCACTGGAGGTGAGAGTGCTCGCTCCGGGTGCAGTACGATCCCGGAGCACACCGGTCCTGATTGAGCCCAGGCCTAAACAGGCTAGCAGAGGCGTGGGTTGCCCTGCTTCAAGAAGGGAAATTGCCGGGTCGCGTGTCGGTGAACACAGGCCACATTTGGCCCAATAAGAATTGGACCCAAATCCAAATTCTACACTGGTGACCCCGACAACCGGCATGCTAGAACCCGGAGGCACGACACCACAGGCACAGTCGCCCGACGGTAATGTGGATCTCACAACCACAGCCAAGCCGTTGACGACATTCCGCCTACCACCGTTCTGCGCTGACGAGCCCGAATTGTGGCTCACACAAGTGGAGTTCGCGTTCGACGTATCCGGTATCGACGATGGCCGCAGCCGTCTCAAAATGCTCGCGGCGAACCTTCCGATGCCGGTCGCGGTCCAAGTAAAGGACATCATCAGTCGACAGACTGCGACATTCACCGAACTCTGCGAAGCACTCCGTTCACGACTGGCTACCTCTCGCGCATCAAAACTCGAAGCACTGCTGCGCCATCAACAGTTAGGTGATCAGCGACCATCGCAACTGTTGCGCAACATGCGCAACGAAGTGACAGCGGCAGGAGATCCTGGAGACACCGGACTTCTGCGAACGCTATTTCTCCAGCGATTGCCACAAACAATCCGCACCGCACTGTCTCTCTTTCCAGAGAACAGTGACTTGGACGTGTTGGCTACCGCCGCTGATCGCTTTGCTCAAGCAACTGCCAATCAATCGGCTACAGTCTGGCCAGAAGTGGCGGCGATTCGGCAAGTAGAGCACGCTGCATCAGCTCCTACAGCACCAACCGTGTCCCACACGGAATTTTCTCAGCTGATGGGGAAGATGACGGAGCTCATCAGCGAATTGCAGCTCTCAAGGAGTCACGCAGCCGAAAGTCGCTCACGCCCGCCACAGCGGAACCGCTCGTTATCTCGTCGCAACTCCAGACCGAGCCAAAACCAGGTGCGCAGTGACGAAAATCGTGTTTGTCGCTTCCACCGCAGATTTGGCTCATCAGCTTACAGATGCGAGCTTCCGTGTACTTGGACTGCTACAGCCAACTCGGAAAACTGATGAGCCTGCGGCGCAGCGCACCAGCGTCGACGGGCGAAATTCACAAACCGGTGCCTCTCTTCTTTGTACAAGACAGCATAAATAGACGACGCTTCTTAGTGGACACCGGTGCCCAGGTGAGTGTTCTGCCTGTGTCAAGCTTGCCAGAACCTCCGCCGCAACAGTCTTCCAAGCTGTTAGCGGCAAACGGTTCGCTCGTAAATGTCTATGGCACTCATGAGCTTACATTGACACTCACTCATGGCCCTCCGTTGCGCTGGAAATTTATAGTCGCTGACACGACACTTCACATAATCGGCGCTGATTTGCTTGCACATTACCGTCTCATTGTCGATGTGCATCGCATGATGTTAAGCGATATTTCGGGACATGTCCGCGCCCGAGGTACTGTGAATACCCTGACATCTCCCCGGCTACAGTGCCTTGTAGAAATTTCACCGGCGTTTCAGTCGTTACTCGCCGAATTTCCAGGTGTGGTGCGTCCGCCCGATCAGCCATTTCCGCTGCGTATTTCGGTAACGCACCATATCCAAACACACGGTCCGCCGAAATTCGCTAGACCACGCCGCTTGCCTCCCGACCGACTGAATGTGGCAAAGCAATCATTTTCCGATATGCCAAGGCTCGGAATCATGAGGCCATCGAGCAGCAGCTGGGCTGCACCACTGCATATGGTGCGCAAGAAACAGCCTGGTGAGTGGCGTCCGTGTGGGGACTACCGCGCCCTGAGCGCGTGTACCGTACCGGACAAATATCCGATCCCGCACATTCAAGACTTCGTGACGAATCTGGCGGGTTGTCGTGTATTCACCACCTTGGATCTTGTGAGGGCGTACAATCAGATCCCAGTAGAGCCGAACGACGTCTACAAAACTGCAATTACTACACCGTTCGGGCTCTTCGAGGCTACGCGAATGCCGTTTGGTCTCCGCAACGCGGCCCAAACAATGCAACGCTTCGTTGATCAAATACTGGCAGGGCTCAACAATGTGTACGCGTACATAGATGATATTCTCATCGCCAGTTCCACCATGGCAGAACATGAAGTTCACGTACGCGCAGTCTTACGCCGCCTACAAAAATATGGAGTTATCATCAACCCAAGTAAGTGCGTGTATGGGCAAGCCGAAGTATCGTTCCTGGGTCATCGTCTCACCGCCAATGGTATCTCCCCGTTGCCAGACAAAATAGACGCCATCATGTCATTTCCCAGGCCAGAAACACAGGCTCAGCTTCGTCGATTTCTCGGAATGACAGCGTTCTACAACCGCTTCTTGCCCGCTGCAGCAGAGCAACTGCAGCCGCTGCACAAACTACTGGTGCCAGCCGGTAAGCGTTCTCGCCGACCCGTAAATTGGACTGGCGATGCACAAGACGCTTTCCAAAACATCAAAGAGAAACTGGCTGCTGCCGTCATGCTGACGCACCCAGTTCGCGACGCTCCAATCAGCCTACAGGTGGATGCGTCCGACAAAGCTATCGGAGCAGTCCTGCAACAATATGCACACGAGGACTGGAAGCCACTGGCATTCTTTTCAAAAGCGTTGCGTCCAGCCGAGTGCCGCTACAGCACGTTTGGTCGTGAGCTCTTGGCAATCTACTTGGCCATCCGAAGATTCAGGCACGCAGTGGAGGGCCGACCATTGATTATATTCACAGACCATCGCCCACTCGTCACCGCTGTGAACTCTCATTCGGACCGCTATTCGCCACGAGAAATTCGTCATCTGGAGTTCATAACCCAGTTCACGACGGATATCAGACACGTGGCGGGCTCCGACAACGTTGTAGCTGATGCTTTATCGCGCACAGTCAGCGTTCTGTGTCATCCAAAACCACCACTTCACGATTTCGATGCGTTAGCAGCCGCACAGCAAGCCGATGTCGCCTTGCAGCGGTTAGAAGACACGGAACATTCGCTACGGCTACGCAGAATCAAACTCGCAAGCGGTGCACTCTTGTTATGTGATGAATCGACAGGCCGCCCTCGTCCAATCATACCGACAAGTTTCCGCAGACATTACTTTTCTCTGTGGCACAATATGTCGCATCCGGGTGTTCACGCCACACAAAAACTGATCACATCTCGCTGTGTTTGGCCAAATATGAAGCGTGACATTCAACAGTGGACACGCTCATGCGTATCATGTCAACGCGCCAAGGTCCACAGACACACACGAGCTCCAATCGGCACCTTTGACGTGCCCAGCGACCGATTCCGACATGTGCACGTCGACTTGGTTGGTCCGCTGCCTGCATCCAACGGAATGACGTACGTACTCACATGCATCTGTCGCTTCACAAGGTGGGCAGAAGTGATACCCATTGCTGACATGCGAGCCAAACAGTATGTCGTGCATTTTTGCTTGGCTGGTTAGCGCGATTTGGTGTCCCTGAAATTGTGACAACAGACCAAGGTACGCAATTCACCGGCACTCGCTGGCAGTAACTGTGTGAAGTCATGGGCTTCAAACACAAAACTACATGCAGCTACCATCCGGCAAGCAATGGCCTTGTTGAGCGTCTGCATCGCCAACTTAAGGCATCACTGCGAGCGCACATGTCAGTCAATTGGACGGACACTCTGCCAATTGTTCTTCTTGGTTTACGAACGGCCGTCAAAGCAGACCTGCAAGTGTCATCCGCCGAGCTGGTATACGGCACGCCGCTACGCATTCCATGCGAAATGATTGTGCCTCGTACAGGACGCGCCCAACAGCCGCAAACATCGCTCGCGTATGCAGACACATTGAGGCGATCCATGGCCCATATCAGACCAACGCCACCGCGTCACACGTGTGCCAGATCTCACGTGCCATCCGCCCTTGTATCGTGCAGCCATGTATTTGTCCGCCATGAAGCGCGTCATACTCCGCTCGATTGCCCCTACGACGGTCCTTTTCGAGTTGTCAGCCGGACGGATAAGACAATTACAATTCAGCGCCGTTCGAAAACAGACACAGTCTCCATCGATCGAGTCATCCCGGCCGTTGTTGAAAACGTCGATCCATGCACGTCACACACCAGTGATCCGAAATCAGCAACCGTTGGGTAATAGGTGGTAGTTTACGCTGGTAGCTCCGGTATTACCAGTATTGCATTCCACGGACCCGTCTCTTCCTTCTTCCTTGCCTCTCTCCCCTTGGCTCAGGCCTCTCACCCACTGGAGGTGAGAGTGCTCGCTCCGGGTGCAGTACGATCCCGGAGCACACCGGTCCTGATTGAGCCCAGGCCTAAACAGGCTAGCAGAGGCGTGGGTTGCCCTGCTTCAAGAAGGGAAATTGCCGGGTCGCGTGTCGGTGAACACAGGCCACATTTGGCCCAATAAGAATTGGACCCAAATCCAAATTCTACATCAAAGTGCCTGCGCTATTGAGTTGCTGCAGGCAAACGTCGGATTCAGCAAGACAGTATCGATGCTACGTGACTCCTCATAGGACAGTCGCGCCTTCAGGTGAGCCAACAATCCATCATCCATTGTTTGCACCATATGTCTAAAATCGGTTTCGGAAATGTCAGTCCCCTCACTTCTCTCCAGCGTCTGCCTCACCGTTCGATAAGTGGTATACTGGCCCACCACTTTATCACGCATAGCCTCATTGGAGAGCTTAAAGAGGTGGGCAGCCACTCTCGGATTGAACGGATCGATCTTGAGAATATCGGACACCAGCTGACGTCGTTGTCGTGATGATTCAACAGAAAACAAGTTGATGATATCTGGGTTTTTGACTATCACAGGAAGGTCATTTTTGACTCTGCGACGGATTACATTCTCAGCAGTATGAGGCACACTCAAACTCAAGGCGAATGGGTTCAAGAGCTAGAGCTCGAGATCCCGCCTAGATGTAGGTGTCAGATCTACAAGTCTAGAAATTGAAGCGAACAGTGACAGATCAACGCGTGAGACAAATATCAGCCAAGATACACAATCTGAGAGTGCATCAGTTTTGCCGCGAAATCTGAAATCGCTGAAAAGCATCACCGGTAACCCGCCCACACAAGCAGGCACCGACAACAAGGCACAAACATCTTCCTATGACCACTTGTCACACACTTCATCAATGATAACGTCACAACACTCGATTAACGTCAGAAGGTAAGCGCAGTGCGGTGTGAAGTCCACCCCCGCGACCGTTGCTCCAGATGAGAACAACGATGAGACCCTGTTCGAAAACTTATGGATCCCATCGTTGCTTTCGTTGCTAGTATTACTTCAATAATGCTAGTATTGTGCAATAATGTAATAATGTGAAATAATGGTAAATGCAAGTTGCAATAATGCAAGCTGCACAAAGCGAATTTTGATATTTGTGTGGACAAGTGTATAGTGGAGGAGGCGGAGGAGAATTTATCTGGGATAATTCTATAATCACATGAGTATGTGTATGAGCCTAATTGGTCATGATATTCAAGCTTCACTACACACACACATACATACACACACGCACAAACACATGCACATATACACCAATAACAAGCAGAGTGGTATTAGTGCTTGCACACTGTTCCCATGCTCCTGTAATTATAATAATTATAACAAGAGGAAATAATTGATCAAAATAAATTAGCATGCATCGTAGGATTAACAAATATCGTCTAGTGGATTATCAAATATCGTTAAACTATCAAGTGGAACAGCCCAGGCCGTTTTGCTGCACCAGGGCATGATTTCTGATGTGTTGTCAGCAAAGTAATGTCGCTCATTGACCAGCTGGTGCAGAAGAAGCAGATACAGTCCTCACATTGAGTTATTTATCTCAGTTGATTTGTGTGTTCTACTTGTACAATAAAAAGAACTGAGTTTCTCGGCAAACTGTAAGGTAAAAGTGGTACTCAACCACAAAAGAGATTGGGAACCAGTTATATGTTTACAATCAGCATCATCGCTTGTTAATTTGTCATGACATCTATCAACACCGAAACTTTACAAAAACAAAAACATACATACATACAACATACACGCAAAAAGGAAAAACATGCAGAAAAAATTAATCAGACCAGGTTGCGGTCAATTGAAATATTTTCAATTGACCGTAAGAATTGACTACCAAAACAACTATCAATTATCTTCTTCCTTTCAAACAACTGGTAACTGGTAACTGGTAACATCTTGCAAATATATCTTGAAGTTATGCTTCATTATATTAATCGAACAGAAAACTAAAAAAACCAGTTCATACCTTAACTCCAATGCACAGATAGAATATACAAATGAAAGAATATACAAATACGTTGACAATATGGCGTTTGTGCAATCTACAATATATCAATATATCAATCGCGATATACAAGCCGACATAAGGCACGGTCGGAGGGGCGGCGTGACAACTTGCTTGGTGGTCAGCAGTCAATTAACATCTAATATCCGCTCTTTCACATTGTGCAATTTATTCACCGCTGTATCAAGGTATTCGAATTGGTATGAATGATATTTTGAATGTTTGCGTCAAAGTGAGTGTGTATGCGAATGCAAGAGCTTTTGTGTGTGTGAGGATATGTATTGTAAATATCCACATTCAAATTGTATATGTGCGCAGGATTGTTCGTGAGCTACATTTTCTAATCATCCATATAGGAATTTATCTGTGTAAGAGAGTGATTATTGATGGTTACGTGAGTGTAGGAGTGTGTGCAATTGTGTGTGTGCGCTCAAGTCTGCTGGTGTGAAAGTATGCGTGGGTATTGCTATTTGTGTATGAGCACAATCATTAGTATAATGCATGCTACTAACTCGTCGCACTGGGCCATATATCCAATTAAGTATGATATTTTTGTACTTCATTTGAATCTTAACATCTCGACATCAAAGAGAGGCAGCTTGTCAGATTGTTTACTAAACCAATGTCTCATAATCAATGATTGATATAAGTTCTGGACATCTGGACAACAATGGAATGACTAGGTAATTTAGACAATCTTAATTCTGAAACTTACACTGTAGATGAGTTTGTGAAAAACTTCGATGATAATCAGACACTATCGATGTTGCACGTTAACGCACGCAGTCTGTGCAAACATATTCATGAATTGGTTGAATTTTTGGATAGTTTACATCACAATTGGGACATTATTGCTGTTACTGAAACGTGGTCTAATCAACAGTCAATGGATTATTGTCGCATTGAAGGATATACTGTACATCAACAACTTCGAACGCATATGAGAGGTGGAGGAGTGGCAATATTTGTTAAGGACAGTCTGGACGTTCAGGAAATATCAGCGTTTACGTTTGAAGTAGCACATGTTATGGAAATAATAACGGTTGAGGTCACGGTGAAATCCGGGCATAAGCCAGTGCGTGTTTCCTGTGTGTATAGGCAGCCTGGCACACCTGTTAGCAACTATATTGAAACAATTACTGGCATAACTGACGTGATGCACAAACACGAGTGGTTTATGCTTGGCGATTTCAACGTGAACTTATTCAACGCCGATACTCATCAGTCGACGCAGATTTTTATTAACACAATGATGGACTTGGGTTTTATCCGCTGATAAGGAAGGCTGCTAGGGAAACCAGGCAAAGCAGTACGCTGATTGATAACATATATACCACCGACGTGGCCAGCAATATCACCAGTGGCATTATACAGGACGATTTCTCGGATCATTACCCAATATTTGCTATTGTCAACAACATAATCACGGAAAAGGAGCCGGTGTGTTATACAAGAAGAAAATATACTGACAAGCGAGTACAAAGGCTCAACCGGGATCTTAATTCCATCAACTGGGACACAATATTATCTGATAATATCAATCACTCTTATGAACGGTTTGTCGACCTATATATCCTGGCTGTTAATAAGCACTTACCGATGTATACAACCAAAACTGATAACAAAACCAAAAGGCGGCCATGGATAACAAGGGGAATTAAGATCTCCAGTGACAACAAACGAGTGCTTTACCGAAAGTTTATGACCACAAAAATGAAAGAAGACGAGAAAAGTTACAAACACTACAGAAACAAACTCACACAAATCATAAATACGAGCAAGAAACTTTACTATGCGAGGCACTTCTCTGATAGAAATGTCACAATCAGACAAAAATGGCAAACCATAAAAACAACGTTGAATATAGAAACAAAAAAGAGAGAGCCGATATGTCAGCTACGCACAGAAAATGGCACAATTACGGACTCTCAGAGCATAGCAAGTCATTTCAACGAGTATTTTGTGAAAATTGGACCAGTTCTTGCCTCAGCAATTAAGACCAGCCCGACTAGCATAGATGACTGTCAGCATGTAAACATGGTTCCATCAACTATGTTCCTCTATCCCGTTCCAGAGATGGAAGTAAAGAAAACAATTAAGTCGTCTAAAGGTTCAACAGATCATCTAAATCTCAACATGAAGATAGTTAAAGACACCGCCAATCATATAGCCGCTCCACTATCATACATCTTCAATTTATCTTTTTCTACGGGAACGTTTCCAAATCTTATGAAAATTGCAAAAATATTACCCATACACAAGTCAAAGAGATAACAAGGAAAGCGGAAATTATCGGCCAATTTCTTTACTAGATCAATTTTCAAAAAATTTAGAAAAATTATTTCATCGAAGATTGATAAGTTTTATAAAAAAGCATGAAATTATACATGAAAATCAATATGGATTCCAAAGAGGCAAGAACACATCACAAGCCGTGCTTGATATGATCAACTACATAACTGAGTCTTTTGAGCAGCGTCAAATAACTGTTGGATTATTCCTGGATCTGAAAAAGGCCTTTGACACTGTCGATCACAAAATATTGTTGAAAAAACTAAACTTATACGGCATGAGAGGCACAACCCTACAATGGATCACAAGTTATTCAACACAGAGAACGCAATACACTGAAGTAAGTGGTTCAAAGTCTGAACAATTACCCATAGAATGCGGGGTTCCACAAGATTCTACACTGGGACCGACACTATTCATACTCTACATCAACGACCTATTCAACATCATGAGACACACAAAAACAATAGCATTTGCGGATGACACCAACATATTCTACAAAGGCAAACACACGTATAAACTCTATGAACAAATAAACTCAGGCATAAAAATATTACAAGACTGGTTCACGAGTAACAACTTATCGCTCAATGTAAAAAAGTCTAATTACATTGTTTTCAGTAACAGTAATGACACCTCAAACAGCTGTATAAGCATAGGGGCAGACAAACTTGATAGGAAACAATCTACTAAATTTCTGGGAGTAATTATTGATAGCAAATTACATTGGAAAGAGCAAATATCCAATGTAACTGCCAAACTAAACAGAGTGAACTTCCTTCTCAGCAAAGCAAAAGAAATATTCGACACTAAAACAAAAACCACCCTTTATTATTCATTTTTTCAATCATATTTACAATACTGCTGTGAAGCATGGGGAAATACTTATTACACTAACTTGCAAACCATAAGAATTGCACAAAAAAGAGGTATCAGAATCATAGACAATCTGAAAGCAAGGGAGCATACATCACCTTCATTCAAAAATGAAAATATTCTACAATTTGATGATGTAGTAAAACTGAATAATTTAACTAAAATGTATGCAGCATATCATAAGAAATTACCATCTAACATTCAATCATACTTCATAATCAATACAAGGCATACAGACAAATTCCTCTTTCCCCACACACGAACCAAACTAAGAAGCTTATCATTTTTCTATGTAGGTATATCGCAGTGGAATGAATTGGAAAAAACCAGAAACAAACTCCAACGTTGTCCAGCTACAAGAAAAACTTGAAAAAACAATACATTCAATCTTACTCTGAAGAATCTGACCAATGAAAATATAGGATATGGTCGAGTGCGATAAATCGTGATTGTGCTGTGTGTGTGGGTGTGTGTGTATTTGGTGTTTATGAGTGTGATTGTGTGCATGATATCAGTGTTTAGATGAGTGAATTAGTGCGCGTGAATATGTGTTTATATGTGAGCGTGTATGTATTGCATCGTATTAACAATTTGATTTAACCCAGGCAACACAAGCTATTTAGCTTCAATTGCCTTTCCAGTTTTGGTTTAATTACATATTTTGGTTCTGTTGACATGAAGGCTGGAAAAAATACATGAATGAATGAATATTGAAAAACTTGAATTATCAAATAAATTAAACTCAAATAAAATAGCATCGGAATTATCGTACAAGCACCCCGAAGGTACTTCCTTCTAAAATTGTAAAAATATGTCTTATGAAGAGTGGTGGAAAACACACATGAAACATATATACACATGCACACATGCAGACAAAATTAGGAAACTATCAGACCATATGATAACTAGTAATATATACATAATAATTAAGACTGTAATAAGATTTAGTGATAAAAATCAGTATGCTTATTAGAGAAACAACTATTGTAATGAGAATGCCTAGAAGAAAAGCAAGGCTCAACAAGAAGATAACGATACATAGAAGACCTAAGAGAAAGAGATGAGCATTTATAAGACAGATAAGGTCAAATAGATAAGCAGGCTTACGAAGATGAACACACACACACACACTAACATAGATATACACTTTATGATACACATATGATGGCGTAGTTAATTCTAGTCAAGTGTCAGTGATCTCACGTGCGACAAGACCGCGTGTTGTTTCAGCCAGACGACTTTCTGCAGGCACCCGTGCAGCCGACACCTCAGTGACACACGACTGCCAAGCCGGGTCTACACAAGACTGGCTGTTTCAGCGGGTTGCCAGACGTGTCGACCAGCCTGGCAACCCTGACCAGCGTCGTGGCGTAATCGACGTGGCAGACACTCGAGCCTCTGCATGTGTAGTCATGTGCTGGTGACGTGATGTGGCGCCAGTCATTGTCAACAATGCTGCCTCCACCAACGTCTCACCTACACACACACATACAAACAAACACATACAAATACACCCACATTATACATATTAGACAAACACATCACGTGTGTGTGTCATAAATTTGGTCGCCGTGTTTTCGTGGTTTTTGTGGAAATTTGGTGTTTTCACCTGGTCGGTAGTTGGGTGTCATTATGGTCAGAGGTTCTATTCTCGTGCAGTACCGACAATGTATTTTGACTGCAGCGTCCAGCACAGTATCGCCACCTGGCGGTTACATCACAAACTAATAAGATCAAGCAAAACATCATATAGATCAGCACTTTTCAACATTCATGACTTATTTCTTATGTACATTTTATGTCAATAAGAATGCATAGAAGCAAAATAATATATATATATTTTCCACGAACGCTTAGCGACTCAATAGAATAACTTCGTAACACAAAATTGAGTCGCAACAAGGGAGTTGAGAACCACTGAAATAAAAATAGCACTTTGAAACTACTAATTGACTTAAATATCGAAAAAACATTTGTGAAACGTATAAATATATGGAAAATAAAACCATAGTAGATATGGACACAATAAAGAACACACACACAAACACACACAGTGACAGATACGCATACATACCAATGTCGATATTATCGGGAGTTTTCTCAACAGAGACGTGTGGCGCGGCGACAGTGTGCTGGAACGAGTACAAGTAACACAGCACCAGTTGAATCAGTGTGTAGCTGTTTGACGTCAAATATTGCACATTGTCAACTGCGACACGACACACAATCACTGCCAAAAATAACACTCACTTGTTGACTTGTGACAACAATTACAATTTCAGTGATACCGTAGCTGTCGTGACAATGTGGTTGTAAAAAAACACAAATTGGCAACGTAAGGTTGAAAAGACAAGGAAAATAAATGTCACAACATCACACCAGTTCAACTCTCCATCTCCTGCGCTCGCCACAACATACACCACCAGCAACCCTGTAACCCTGTGATACACCCACATCAGCACTGCCACCCTTCTACCAGGCTTCCGGCTGCTTCAGTGCCACCGCACCGAACTCCTCTCAGCATATTGTACAAACACACACACGTAGTCGCGCACACACATACACACATACATAAGCGCACACACATACATACGCGCGCCCACACACACACATGCTAATCGAACATTGCGCATAACAGGTCAGCAAATAAGCACATACATACACACATGTGTATGACTCACAATATACGACACCACACGACCCACACAAGCACACACATGTTCATGCAATTACAGACAATTAAGCCCATATTATAATACAAAATAATAATCATATTTCCCATGGTGGTCTTAACAGAAACAGCTATTTCAGAGCACAAAAATTCCGTCTGCCAAATTTAATCTAATAGAACAAGCTTCCTTATAGTATGATTTATATCAATTGTAATAAAATACAAATATATATGAAATAACTTGATAAAAAGGTACGTTAACACGTAAATGATGAGCAAGGTCGGTTTTGTTCAATATATAGAACAAACATGATATTTGAAAAATATTACCGCAGTATCGGTCTAGTTTAGGGTGGGTTTATTGGACCGAGCTACTAAAAACCTAGTATTTCAGGCATGAAAGGTGACATGGACTTAATGGTCGAGACTCACAGTAATAATATAATTAATGTAGCAAAAATACGTTTAAAACAGAAATATCACAACACGACGTTACAGTATACTCACATACGCATACACCGGTGCATCATATACAATACACACACACACTAGCACAATGAACTACATTACAGCACTGATCACCCGCGTACTGACACATCTCACATTAACCTTGCATCATACTTTACCATGAAGACAAGCACAGTACAAATTCAACTCGTCGACCAATCAGCGAGCTTGTAACAAACACGTGCGTTCCGTCCACTTAGCTAGTACAGGCGCGAAAGAGAGGAATGGAGCTCGGTCCAGTGTGGCAGGAAAGAGTTTGTGAGCCGTCATCGCAGATGTTTAGTGCAGTGGTTCTTAACCTGTGGAAAATTCCCCACTAGTTGGGAATAAATGAATTGCCAAGTGGGAAACTAAAGGTCGGACAGTTTTATCAATTCAAATTCGTTTATTTTTGTTTCTAATAACCTCTTGATATTTTATTTGATGTAACAACTGAATTTATTGAATTTATAAGCGCTGTGCTGTGGAAAATGAAGAGATGTATCATTAAGAAGTGGAGAATCAGATAAAAAAGGTTAAGAAGCACTGGATTAGTGCAACACTTCAATTTCGCTGCACGTTGCTTAGAATTGAGTGAATTTCAAGGCGTAAAGTAGCCTTGAATTGGTTCTTGTCTTATTTATATGATTGTTTGGGCTTTTTCTAAACATCTCTAAGGCTCATTGAAGTGTTTTAGACAGCCTGGAAAATATAAATATATGTTTATAGATTTAAATGATAATCAAAGCAATTCATTTCTCCATTTTCAATCAGAAATATGAAATATTATGTGCAAGATCGCGTGTATCACATAAACAAATGATATGCTTGGCAAATGGATGAGAAATAAACACATTGTTGTGTATCATTCCGTGCATTTGTGATCTACAATGGCCGACTAGAATACCAGGCTATCATGAATCTACTCTTCAATCCCGGAGCTCGGCTTTAAATATGTCGACATCACCACTAGACTGGGTCGATTATTTTAATTAATATTAGTGTCAAGTTGCGGTAGATGCAGTTTTGAGTAGATTTAGAAAATATGCATTATATTGCGATTATTTCAATACCTTTTTGCGGAAACACTACAACCAGTAAGGCGCCGTGTTCGGCGATGAACGAGCGAGCGCGAAGCTATCATATGTAATCAAACTTTGTCGTTGTCAAGCTTTGTCAAAACTTTGTTTTCTGATAAGCTATAAGAGGGCATATGGCACGTGCCACGTGCTACACTGGGCTCTGACATGATTTGGCATAATCTCATCCGCGGCAGAAAGAATGAGGCTACCCAACAAAGAAAAACGAATGTTAATCGGATTTATGGTTCCAGAGATATAAGCCTCTGAAAAACAGGTAAAAAGTGTTTTTCGAAAAAGTAGGAGGGCCTTTGGGACGTGCCACGTGCCACAGTGGACACTGACATAATTTTGCATAATTTCATTTGCGGCAGGAAGAATGAGGCTACCCAAAAAAACGCATGTTAATCGGACTTATGGTTCCAGAGATATAAGCCTCTGAAAAACGGGTAAAAAGTGTTTTTCGAAAAAGTAGGATGGCATTTGGGACGTGCCACGTGCCATAGTAGGCACTGACATGATTCGGCTTGGTCTCATCCGCGGCAGGAAGGATGAGACTACCCAACAAAAAAAAAATGCATGTTAATCGGACTTATGGTTCCAGAGATATAAGCCTCTGAAAAGCGTGACCACGGCCGGCGGGCCGCTCATACTCATTTTTCTAGTAACACCAAGTATGAACTCGCTCGCTATCGCTCGCTCGTAATTAATTGAGCCTATGAAAGCATGGAAAGGTTGAGAACGCCTGCGCTAGATCATGCGAAATATAGCTGCTACTCAGGCTGTGTACGCATTGATGCACGTGCGTGACTGTAGGTGCCCCCGGTGAGGAGGGAGGAAGGGGGACACATCAGCACATACAGCACACATACACTAATACACGCACACTTTATTTGTTGGTTATTTGCACTTTTTCCTGATTGTTTTCAATTCTGTGTGTCTTTCCCTCTGTATGTTTTTACTCTAATAATGTCTATGCATGCGTATTGGTTTCATGCTTGTTATTTGCACTTTTCATGTTTTTCAAGTTTGTTTTGTTTTTCTGTGTGCCCTTCCGTCAGTTGTTCATTTTGTCCATTTGGTATTTTCGTGTGCTTTACTAAATGCATGGTGCGTGTTGCCTGTGTTTCTGGTGGTGGATATTTTCTCTTTTATCGGGGCACGTGGTGGTGGTATCAGGCAGTTATTGTGAAATGACACCTAGTCGTCGTCCTAGTCACCTCCAGATATATTGTATCTACCACAGAAATTATGAGGTACACAAATCGGAGTGTTCAATATAGTTGGTCTTGTCATAGCAATGACCTAGTCTAACCTAACCTAACATATAACCTAACCTAACCTATAACATAACCTATGACCTAACCCAGAGGTTCCCAGAATGGGGTCCCCGGACCCCTGGGGGTCCCTGAGAAGGGCCTAGGGGGTCCGCTACTTCTCCCGCCAACCTTTGGAGAGAGGGTAGAAGGTACCCGTTTTCTTTAACTTTGGTGACATCAAACCCCGCATTGATCAACTGTGTAGGAGCCATCAAGCTCATCCAGCCCACTGAAGATATGTTTAATAGCTTTTGTGTCTAATTCTGGACTTTTTTATGAAAGTATTTCGTTTTTTTGGTTATCTGTGGTGACAGTTCATGCTGTAATTATATATCTATTGTGGCTGTTTCTACCTATTTGACTTTGTATTGAATTTGAAACGATAAAAAAATATAGAAAATATTTCAAATGTTTATTTTAAGACTTTCTTCGTGTAGGAATATGCAAATAGTAAATTTACTGCATTGTAATCATATAATGGGTACCTTGGTATGGTAATAGTAACTTCTGATTGGCTGGGGGTCCTCGGATGGAACTTAAATCTCTGGGGGCCCTTAGCATGGTAAAGTTTGGGAACCTCTGACCTAACCTACTCTAACCTATAACCTAACCTAGTGCAAATAGGCAAATACAATCAAATCCAAAAACAAAAAACGAGCAAATAACCAGTCTAATAACTGCCAACATGCAAAAAAACCCGCGTGCACAGGAAACGGAATGTTTAGCACTCATAGACTATCATTATATAGATTATCATACATCGCCTGTCTGACACACACACACACACACATTTATATATACATTTACCGTAAAAGCTCTATTTGAACGGCATTATATTACACAATTATTCCCCGTAGTGTCATTCAATTAGAAGTGTCTATTTTTGCTATTTTAGCTGGTCATAATTGTGAGAAGATACAGTGAATTATGTGGATGAGAAAACGCATGTATATTTATTTAACAAGGCACAAAAATACATGGTGATTAGTGGTAATTAATCACAAATTGACTAATAAAAATCAGTCAGTCATAGTCATAACCGAAAGGGAATAATTCATCAGTGACGTTTAATTAGAGTTGTCGTTCTATTAGAGCGACGGTTCTTAACAGGGACTGCGAGCCGGGTTTCCTTGAAAACGGCAACTTTTTCAGAGTGAGGGCCAGATGAGACTCTTGGAAGAAACTGGCGGGCCGGAGTGAAAAACGAAATATCAGAATTAATATCTATATATATAAAAGAGATCCTCTGTGTGTGTGTGTGTGTGTCTGTGTGTTCACCATCCTTGGTCCATTTTCTATCAGCTAATACTCGGCCACCACTTGGCGTACCCGCTAACAATATATACCATCACGTTGGAAATTTTCTTGTCTACACTTTAGATTAAATTTTAAATTTCAAAAATGAAACCAAAAAAAGTTATTGCGGTGAAAAGACAAAATGAACCCTAAAAAATGCAAAAATTTTGGTCGATTTTCTGAAGACTACTCCTCCTAAACCAGCAATGGTACAACTATACAAATTATACCACTGTGTAGAAAATTGTATCTTCTACTCAACGCACTATAATTTATACCCAAAAATTGAATATAAAACATGTAAAATGGACAAAAATTAAATATACATTCAAAATTATATTAAAACTCCACGCGTCCGATTTTCTATACTTTTTTCTCTATTTCTCAAAAAATAATTATCACACATCTAAATAAATAATACCATCATGCTGGGAATTTTGTTATCTACAACACGGTATAATTTTTAATTTTCCAAAGTGTATTAAAAAAAGTTACGGCGGTGTGAAGTGTAAATGACAAAAGGGCAAAAAGGCAAAATTAGCAAAAATATCGTGAATATTTTGGTCAATATTTCGCTATATATTCCTCATAAACCAGCAATGGTACAGCTATAAAAATTATACTATTATGTAGATAATTTTGTGTTCTATAAGAACATTTACAATTTGTACCCACAAATGATACAAAAAACGTGTAAAATTGGCAAAATTCTCAAATATATCCAAAATTACACTTGAACACCGGGTGATTAAAATTAATTAATTTTTCTACCTATTTCTCAAGAAATATTTGTCACACATTACAATAAATTATACCATCGTGCTAGAAATTTTGTTTTCTACAATACGGTATAATTTTTAATTTTCCAAAGTGTATCTAAAGGAAGTTACGGCGGTGTAAAGTCAAAATGTCATGTTGCCAATTTGACAGCTATTATGCGCACTTGCGATTACACATGAATATACACTGATTTAATTTCACTGAAGTCCAATCACAATTTACGCACTTGCGATTACACAGGAATATACTACTGTGTAGATAATTTTGTGTTCTACAATATAAGTTATAATTTATACCCACAAATGATACAAAAAACGTGTAAAATTGGCAAAAATTCTCAATTACATCCAAAATTACACTTGAACACCGGGCGACTAAAATTAATTCATTTTTATACTATTTCTCAGTAAATATCTGTTATACATGAAAATAAATTATACCATCGTGCTAGAAATCTTGTTTTCTACAATACGGTATAATTTGTAATTTTCCAAAGTGTATCTGAATGAAGTTTCGGCGGTGTAAAGTCAAAAGGACATATTGCCAATTTGACAGCTATTATGCGCACTTGCGATTACACATGAATATACTACTGTGTAGATAATTTTGTGTTCTACAAGATAAGCTATAATTTATATACGCAAATGATACAAAAACGTGTAAAATTGGCAAAATTCTCAAATACATCAAAAATTACACTTGAACACCGGGCGACTAAAATTAATTCATTTTTCTACTATTCATCAGTAACTATTTGTTATACATAAAAATAAATTATACCATCGTGCTAGAAATCTTGTTTTCTACAATACGGTATAATTTTTAATTTTCCAAAGTGTATCTGAAGGAAGTTACGGCGGTGTAAAGTCAAAACGACATGTTACCATTTTGACAGCTATTATGCGCACTTGCGATTACACAGGTATATACAACGATTAAATTTCACTGAAGCCCAATCACAATTAAGAATGCATCATATTAGCTCCAAGCATGGATGGTGTGGTTTTATTGCGTACAGCTTAATTAATGCTACACTATACTGAATAGAAAGGCTTTATTGTCGTCAATATTTACACCTCAATTGTTCCGCACGACGGGCTGGTAAAATGCTACTGGGAACAAAGTTAACTACTGAATTTTACTGTGTAATTTAATTGGTTTAATTTCAAGTTGCATACGCTTAAGCTGCATAAGGATACGGGTTGTAATATCATGCAATGCCAAGTATATGCATATGCTGTTTTAGCGGAAGCATTAATCTAGAGTTATAGAGATGACAGAAAGTTTCATTGTTTTGGTAGTGTTACACTTCTGAATTACTACACACGAAGGACGGGTGTGAATTTGAGCAGTGTTGAAGGAAAAACATCGTCAATAATTAAAACAAGAATATACAAATTTGACTTTTTCTGTTGGTCGTTTTTCATCAATTTTCTTTGTGTTTGTTTCGTGTTTGAGTTCTGAATTATTCCGCACGACGGGCAGCTATAAATATGAGGCGGGTTGTGGAAAAACATGTTTTCTAAATTGAAACATAAATTTCACATTTAGACTTTTATATTGGCTAAAACTTTCCTATGGGTTTGTTTTTCTTTTTCAATTTTCACTAATTGTTTTCTTAATTGAATATTAATTATATTTTATGAACTGTTCCGCACGACGGGCGGGCTTAAATAAACGGGCGGGCGAACCTTTAGATATATTTTGCGATCTGATGATATATGTATTAGGAATAATACGTAGCAGAATATAGATTGCATAATATAATATCGGCTGTAATATCAAGGGCTGTAATATCGATGTAATCCAAAAAATAACAACTGTATTAATATGATGCATTAGTGGAAGCATTAACCGGGAATTATGACATAATATGATAATGGTGTATAATTATATCGCATTATGCAACAAATGTGAATTTAGCTGCCTTACAGTTTGGTTCCGATACTATATTGGCGGGTTGAGAGATAAGTATTGGTGGGCCGCGTGTTTGGGACCCCTGGGGTAGATAATCTCAGTCTTCTGATTACAAATTTTGATCGCATCAGTATATTTTGTGATCACAAACTAATAAGCTAAATCACCTCAGACTAGGCTGAGTGCGGTCAAGATTGGATGATTGGGTTGGGTTGGGTAGGTTTGACTCAGGTTATATTGGGTTTCAATGATAGTGGAAAATATATAAATTTTAGCAATAAATATTATAGCGGTAAAAGTAAAATAGTACTTGAGCAAATGATATTGGGGAATGATGTTAAGTAATAAATATAGTTTGGAAACATTCTGATGAAAATATTTCATCACCTTTCATTGTTTGTTTCGTGTTTGTGTTCTGAATTATACCACACGACGGGCAGATTTATACATCAGGCGGGTTGAGGGATAATATTTGTCAAAATAAGAACAAAAATATTCACATTTAGACTTTTCTATTGGTTAAGATATTTATAGGTTACATTTGTTGGTTTTCAATTTGTATTCATTATATTTTATGGATTCGATATGAATTTTATTGTATGAATTGTTCCGCACGACGGTCGGGTTTAAAAAAAGTGTTTTTTAGTTCATTTTTTCAAATGGTTCATTTAAAAAAGGTAATATTTTTTCATAAAAATGCTCCGCGGGCAGCAGCTATAGACAATAGAACGTTCAATTTACCCTGTAGAATTAATCCATACACAAAACCAATGGATTTGACTTCAAGATGCAGAACGGATCGTGTTCGAGTTCTGAATTATTCAGCACGACGGGCGGGTTTAAAAATGACTCAGGCGGACTGAGGGGAAATATTTTGTCGAAATAAAAATAATTAAACTTATAATTTTCAATAGATTAATATTTTTATGAGTGTACCCTATTTCATTTTTATTTTTCCATAATTTTTTATGAATTGAATATGAATTTCATGTTATGAATGGCTCCGCACAACGGGCGGGTTTTAATGCTATATATATACATAAAGAAGAAATTATCTGTCTGTCTGTGTATGTATGCTTGAATATGAGGTGACATAATTGCGCTGGTTCATGGTTCGCTGGTTCAATGATCAGGGGCTTCAAACGCAAACGAAGCGATAGCTCATTTTTATGAAATAAAAATTTCCCGCGGCCAGCAATAAAACGTTCAATTTCACCGTGTAGAATGAATTCATATACAAAACTAATGGATTTGACTTCAAGAACCAGAACGGATGGTGTTCGAGTTCTGAATTATTCAGCACGTCGGCCGGGTTTAAATATGAGGCGGGCTGAGTGAAAATATTATGTCAAACTATAATTAAAAATAATGAAATATAGACTTTTTAATTGATTAAGGTTTTTATGAGTTTGCCTTATTTATTTTTAATTTGCAATATTTTTATGAATTGCTCCGCACAAGGGCGGGTTTTAATGCTATATATATATACATAAAGAAGAAATTATCTGTCTGTCTGTGTATGTACACAGTGTGTGTATGCTTGAATATGAGGTGACATAATTGCGCGGATTCAATGGTATAGACCAGGGGCTTCAAACGCAAACGAAGGGATGGCTCATTTTTATAAAATAAAAATGTCCCGCGGGCAGCAATAAAACGTTTAATTTCACCGTGTAGAATGAATTCATATACAAAACTAATGGATTTGACTTCGACAAGAACCAGAACGGATGGTGTTCGAGTTCTGAATTATTCCTCACGTCGGGCGGGTTTAAATATGAGGCGGGTTGAGTGAAAATATTTTGTCAAAATAAAATTAAAAACAATGAAATTCAGACCTTTTAATTGATTAAGGTTTTCATGAGTTTGCCATATTTATTTTTAATTTGCAATATTTTTATGAATTGTTCCGCACAACGGGCGGGTTTTAATGCTAGTATTATATATAATACATTGATTAGTTTTCTCCGATTGATATTCAACGAAAGTTAGAAGCTCAAGCAAATGCATATATTACTATGGTAACGTATGCATAAGCGACTGCTAGACCGACTTGCTCTGATAAAATTATTTAACATTTATTTGTTATAGAGTACCGAAGGGCTCGAGCGCGAAACGATGATAAATAGAATGAACCAGACGAATTTCAAATATCCGGCCAGGTGCAAAAAAGTAAACCACAAATATGCAAAAAGACAATAAATATAGAGACAAAACAGACGGACAAGCCATCACGACTGAAGCATAATGACAACACAACTCGAGACAATAAAATAATAACAAAATGTTTACATGCAAATCAAGGAAGAAATACAAGTAAGAACAGGCTAAATTAACAGGTTATAATGATGCAAAATATGTGAGAGATCAAAATCTGTTCTGCGCTGCATGTTTATACTTTACCCAATTTGCGCAGTCGACCCAATTTTTCCACTTGCTCTAATCGTGTTTTGTCTGTCGCACACACACACACACACACAAACATACACATACACACACCCACACAAACATAAACACCCACACATACACATAGATAGGAGAGAATTGTATTTTTGCCAAATTTGTCATTACTTTTCATGATTTCATGTGATAATTTCTGTGTGACATACGTTGGACAGATAGTTCAGGCTCGACGAATTGATGAGTCAATACTGCAACACGCAGTGCAAATTGGAGAGTAAAAAGTGAGAAGTGTGTGAAATGTTGTGGATTCAGTGAAGCCTTTGTCTGTTGTTTGTTTCTTTGTATTTTAATATATCATTTTACACAGACGCAGCAGGTTCTTCTCACCTGTAGTTTGTTGTGGAAAATGCTGGCTAGAAGCCAGAGCAGATAGGCGAGCAGTCCGCCATTCAACAACCACACGGGCAGTAGCAACAGCTGCGACCAGTACACGTGCACGGTGTTGAGCAGCGTCAAAGCCAGAGCCGCCGCCGCCAGACACCGGATTATGCGCAGCTCCGCCGACGCTAGCGCCATCACGACGGCATTGGCGGCAACTAGCGGCAGTAGGAGAGCCTGTATAAATAGCGGCGCCGTGGTGGCAGATTGCTGTCGAGCCAGCCAGCGGTCGGTGACCACAATGAGCCGCCGCTTCACCAGCAATAACACGGAGCCAAGCAGCACGGCCCAGATCAGCGGCTTGATGAATGGCTGAAAAACGAGATAGGTGGCGCTGGCGGCGGCAGTGAGCAGTAATAACAGCAGGCAGGCGGTCACGTGGTACAAGATCTGTCGAGCAACCTACAGTGTACATGTACCGAGACACACACACAGACAGACAGATACAGACAGATACAGACAGGCAAACAGACAGGCAAACAGATAACGAACTGTTTATAAAGGTATTATGATGGTGTTCTGATAGTGTTTTGATGGTGTTATGACGGCGTTATGAAGGTCTTATTATGTTATTGGTGTTATTGTGTTCGTTTGGCAGCAGGAGAATCAACGCCTGACCTTCGTTGTCGATTCTGGCCGTGCGTCCACACTGGTGCACAAAAGACTCGGCTGATGACGGAGGTCGTACTGAACCACCAAGTGAACGTCGGCAACATCAATGTCACGCGTCATAACGTCCGTACACAATAGCACACATATGATCTTTCTTGTAGATCTTTCTGTTGTTGCCGTGAATGCTGAGCACAGGCTGATGGCCGATAATATCCCTGACAACAAGAGAAAAATACTCCACCATGACGCACGTGGAGAAGAAAAACATAGCTTTATTGTCGAGTGAAATTTGCTCTTGCATTAAACTCGCCAATAAACTGGGTTTGTCGACCGCATTACACTCCATGAATAAGTTATGAAGATTGTGTGGAGTGCGGTGTGTTGTGCTTCTCTTTAACAGCAATTGATACCGGATTGTGAAGACCAGCACGTATTAGCTTCTTCACATCAGTTGTTTGAGTGGCTGAAAAAGCCCTGTCCTCTGTTGCTTCGGACAGTGCAAAATTACTTCTGAAATTTTCTTCTCAAATCCAAGATGCAGCAATCTGTCGGCTTCATCCAACACTAGAACCTCCAAATGTTTCAGTGCAGACTGAAGATACTTGGAATTTTCTTTTAGAGTAAGTAAATCATGAAACCGCCCCGGAGTGGCCACGAGAATATTCACATCTCCCGCTAGTATTTTGGCCGTATCAAGTATCAACTAGAAAACGCTACAGTTCACTATGAATTTGAATGTTTAATTCACGAGTGTGAGATATAATCAGGGCATACACACGCCCGCTGGAAACATTTTCACATTTTGCAAGAAGAATTTCCATAATTGGCACAATAAAAGCAAGTCTTACCGCTGTCAGTAACAGCTTCCACGGCTACATCCTTGTGACTGTGGGATGCACGCCGCTTGAATTGGTTTAATGTAGGAAAACTTTGAATCAACAAGATTTTTTTAGCCCATGGTTCTGATACATCAACCTCTAACTCGTTCCAATTCTGAGAAAGCATCTACGAGACAGAATAACACGTGTTATTGTTGTTGGGTCTCGAATATTGTTGCTATTGCGCACATTTCGTCTTGTGTCTATAAAGCTTATATAAATATTTATATCAACCAAGCCTAGTTATATTGTAGCATCTGTGTTTCCCTGCACATTTTGTTCTGCGTATGGCGTTGCGGTTTTTTTTAAATAATTTATTTGTGAAATGTGACAGAAATATTGGTTCGCGCTTTATGAAAACTCTTGAGTTAGCTTCGCCTGACGCACGTGAACCTTTTTTTGTGTGAAAAGTATGTTCTTATCGAAAATGAAACCTCTTTTTTTACTTTGTTTGGGTAATGTTTATTTTTGCCATATTTTATAATTTCTAAGAATGTTCTTGTTTTTCGCGGTGCGCGTAAGCCGCGAGGCTGATTTCCTGTGGGTATATGAGCTGTCGTTTTACCGCCAGAGCTCTCTTTCGTTGTCTCGGCGTCCTTCAGTGTGCTTGTCTCCGTTTCTGGGTGCCGACGCAAATATACGCACGTGCTCTCACATCCGCTGTTCTTGAACTCACGCTACAATAATCAACAATAGGGCTGCTCACTTTTCCCAAAATAGTTTAAAACAAATTTCATTTCCCTTTTCATATGCTCTGAACGATTCTGATTACAATAACACCAAAATAGGTTTTCTTAAACCTTTTTAGGGGTCGCCAATTCACTTGGGAAATTTCATGTTATGCAATTTATTAGTGTTTAATTCGCTTCTTTTATTCGCTCTGGCCTGGTGTGTCGTTGTTGAGTGAAATCGACATATTTCGAAGTCTTATGTTTATTTGAAAGTCTGCATTTTGGAAGCGAATGAAATTTGTTGAGTGAATCATTGTATTGCATTTGGCTGCTTGAGCATTACATTGCAATGCACTTCTAATCTACCTGACATCAATAAAAAATCCACCTATCCTACTGTCCAGTTGGTACATAAGAAGATCTGTGCGAAACAACAGGCTGGAGGAGCCCTGGTTGCTATTCACGTGCTTTCAAATTTCGCTCAACGGATTGTCTGGCAAGTAATGGCGGACATTAGTGACAGTGACAGTGCATTGTGTGAAAGGAACATTGCTGAATGGATCTGGTAAGTCCGTTTCTACTCATATTAACTAATTCAAAACAATTTGGAATATTATGCATACTTTTTGTGTTTGGAAACAGTCAAACGAATGTTTCCAGTAGCAAATTAGATCAAGCAAATTATTGTATCTAGAAATAACACTACACCATCTGTGCAACACTACACCATCTGTGCTACACCAGATGTAACTGACGGTGAACTAGACAGAGACTTGGGGAACGCGTAATGGCTTCATCTCTTCTACGACCAAAATGGCAGGCTTATACTTTTGCCACCGTCGGTGCCTGCTCTGATATAGGGATGGAATCAAACGAGTGATGTCTCATTCCAATTTACGGTCATGGTTCTTGTAGGGCACTGGATGCACCATGTTCACTGGGTTCATTCGCTTTGGAGGGGAAATTCACCATCAAAGTTGTGATCGTGGTCGCGGTCACGGTCGCCGTCCCAGCCGGCTTACTAATATTGCTGTACAAATATTGCGCAAAGCTTTTCAAAAGAGAGGTATTTGAACACAAATAACTACATGAAAGAAATAATCGTCCTTAAAACCGGTCTCAAAAAATGGATCTAGTATCTAGGTGGCGTTGACCTAGGCGACGCATTCGCCAGCTGGTGCAGGTATGACGTCACCCATCCACAGCGAACCAGCGCAGGCTTCCGGTGTGACAGATAAAACGGGGACATAGATAAAATGGGGACATCGACGCATTTGATACAAAATATGACGCATTTGAAGGAATTCGAAGCATTTCCCTTCGTACCATGTGCACTGGATGTTATAACATGTGCTCTGATTAGTGATTCTTGCAGTGCAATTGTAGTAACGTAGTTGGGTAGTTGCTAGTTTTTCATTGTAGACATGGGTACCCAGGTATGTATTTTGGTTAATTTCATAGGGGACAAATGCATTTTTGGAGTAAATTTGTTCTTAAATTCGTTGGTGCTTGGTTCGTTAGTGCTTGTGTTTGTTGCTTGTTTGGTTAGCCCTTCTGCGCGTCGTATACCGTCACAACGTGTACGAGTGGACGCGTCTACCAATGGGGCTGAGCACGGCCCCGGCCCTGATGCAGACCGTCAGCAGATCTCTCGCCGCGGCGATCGAGGCCCACTGTGCCCCCGCCAAAGTGTTACCATATCTGGATGACTTTCTGGTAGTGGGGCCGGTGGGACGGCTGCGTCAGGTGCCGGCTCTGTTGGCCTCTATGGGCACGGCTGTCAAAGACAGTAAGTGCCAATGGACGCCGACACGGCGTTTGACGTTTCTCGGATTCGACTTACAACTAGGACGAGCTCCACAAGTCGCTCTACAGCCGGGGGTACAACGTGCATTGGTCACCGCTCTACGCGCAGCACCGGACTACCCGCCAGAATGGCGACAGCGATTGGCGGGCTACTTGGCGTTCGTCCTGCGGACGCTTCGTATGCCCACCTCGCTGGTAACGACGACACTGCACCATCCGCACCGGGCCGCACAACTAGCATCCTTTGTCGCGACGGCACAGCCCTTGCGATTGTCACCACCGGTCGACATGATCATCGCATGCGACGCGTCGACCGAGGCAACAGGAATAGCTACACCGACCAAATTTCCGAAACTTGTAGACAGCTCGGACTACCTACAGTGGACGCACTCATCAACGACAATAGAAAACGACTTATTCGAACGATAACGACGACCCAAAAACCCACTGCCTTCTACGAGACATTTGAACCAGCAAGTGAACACAACATCAACCTGAGACGAACAAGACCGCTTGAACTGCCGAAAATATCCACGGAAGCAGCTCGCAAACGTATAAACTATGAAGCGGCCAAAATTTTGTAATATATATTTGAACGATAAATGCTGTCATGTTTGTGTATGTGTATGTATGTATTTGTGTGTATGTTCATACATGTATGTATGTGTGTATTTATATATATGTATGTTAGTATAATTTATGTATATATTGCAATGAAAAGCGCGTGCCCAGCGATTGCAATAAAGCATTGATTGATTGATTGATTGACCGACACAAAAGTTCACCAACATCGCCGGCGCGCCATATATATTTGGCCGAACTTCGAGCGGCGCTGATCGCCTTGGTGGCGGCGCGCCTTGCCGGAGCATTATGCCCCCTGATAGTCACGGATAACATCAGGGTGGCATATAATCTGGCGCGCCGCCGTATACCACTGTCATGGACGCCGTTATTTATGCGGCACGTCAACCAGACGCCGTATCGCCTGATGTACATCCCGACGGCAATGAACCCGGCTGACGGCTCATCACGGCCATGAGGTGGAAGCGGCCTTAACGGCCGTTTCCCGCAACTGCCACAGCAGTGGAGGGCCGTCAGTCGTGTTCCAACCGGGTGCGAGGTCGAACTGCAACCTGATCACAGTTTGCACACCGTACGGCAACATTAGACGGCACCACTTGTCAGCACCTGGGCCTAACCATTATTAATCAACTGTATGAGATTTCTTATTCATGTTCATGTGTATGCGGGCTGTTGGGAGCGACGGCACCTCCGGTGCCCAACAGCCCCCGGAATGTATGCGATATAATTACATGTGTACGACGGGTATGTTCACCCGATGTTCGCCTATGTTTCATTGTTGTCTGTTGTGTATATAACTATCGGGCGAATACAGAGATAGCTGGAAATAAAAACAGCAACAACATCAACAATGGCCTCAAAGCCTTCGTCATCGGGAAAATAGTGACGATACTGTTGATCGGTATTTTGGCGTTCGTCGAACATCACTGGACTGAAAGAGAGGTATTTGAACACAAATAACTACATCATGACTGTGATAAACAATTCATAAATAGTAGCAGCCTAACAACACACATGAGGCCCCATGCGGTAGGGGGTTAGAATTCACGCCAATTGCCTCCAGTAATAGCTGGAGACATAGATGGGAGAAATCGGTCACAGTTGAACAGTTGTCGAGATGAAGCCGCAGGACCAGTATCGGAATAAAGTAGACGGCTCACGAAACGAAAATTATGGGGCGTGTGTGGCGCCATCTACATCTATATCATAAACAGCATATGTGTGTGCGTGTGTGCTTTCAGGACCGAAGGGGCGTCAATATTAACCTCACAAATTATAATGTCATACGACGGTGAAATGGATGAATAAATGAAAAAAATAAATATATAACATAATAAATAGTTCAATTATGTAAATAGTGATATCTGATCGAACTGAGTATATCTGTCTTTCTAGCTTATATCCTTCATGATAAATCATTTTTGAATGGTCGTAATATGAATAACATGTGATGCCAGATAGATTTGTCATCTCCTTCGTCACCTGTTCCATCTGGTCTAACTGTTCGTCTAGCTCAGTGGTTCCCGAAGTGGGCAGTAACGCCCCCTGGGCGCGCTAGAAAGAGCTGGGGGCGGCGAGAAAGAAAGGGGCGGTGGGCGGACGGCAGGGTAGCATGAATAACAGTAACAGCAGGAGCCAATCGATGGTCACACCTGCAACCGATAGCTAAACAACTCATGGTGTACGATGAGACAATCCCAATAGGCTTGCTTATTGGCAGAGATTGCTCGAGGGCGTTGAGACCTACGGCAGTCGTCTCCGGGGGACCCGATGAGCCTTATGCGATTCAAACTATCCTCGGATGGGGCATAGTGGGTAGAGTCGCCGAAAACCACATAGACGAGTCAACCAAATCTCGGAGTCACAGTTGTTTTCGAACCGTTACAACCAACAAAGAAATTCTACATACAGATGTGGACGGCCGTTTAGAGCTTAGAGCGGAGAGTTCATGAGGAAACCCTACTCACAAGAAGATACGCAATTCATGCGATTGATGACAAAGTACGTCTAAGGAAGGACGGACACTACCAGGCACCTCTGCCCATAAGACCTACGGCGAGCGATCTGCCAGATAATCGCACTGCCGCCCTCAGTTGACTGGCGAAACTAAAGTCGCGAATGAAGGCAAATATCGCCCCTGGGGGCGGTACCGCCCACTTACTGATGTTGTGTCTATATACCATTCAATATTGTTGAAACGATCGCAATTGCTTAAATTAAATTGGTTTACTAAATTGGGTTATATTTGTAAAGTTGTGTTTGTGTGTGTGTGGGGGGTCGCCAGGAATTTACCGGCGAGCCAATGGGGCGCCAGCCTGCAAAAGTTAGGAAACCACTGGTCTAGCTCAACAGGTTTCAAGTTTTGTAGGATGTCAATCACAGTTCTCTCCTCTGCTCGCAAATTTGTTCAGTTATCTTCGCATTCTCCTCAACACTAACTATTCCCGGGCTAATGTTTGTGTATATGCATGTATATCTGTGCGTGTGTGTGTATGTGTGTATACGTATCATGTGTGTATGTGTGTGTTTCCGCAACCCGCGCAGACAAACAACCACATTGAGATACATAATACTAACAGCAACGACATCGACATTGACCTCAAAGCCTTCGGCGTGGGCTCTCTGGTGGCTGTAGTGTTCGCAGCTATTTGGGCGTTCCTAAAGCGTCACTGGAGAGAAATAGAGGTATTTGAACACAAATACCTACATCAAAGAAATAATCATCCTTAAAAACCGGTCTCAAAAAACGGGTCAATAATGAAAACTAACTTGGTATAATCACTATGTTTCAACTTGCTCTGCTGACAATTTTTTCAAAATCTCTACATTCACGAAAACCGTCTCTGAAAAAACGTCTCTGAAGCCGGTTCACAAAGTGGGGGACCGCCCCCTGGGGGCGGTACCGCCCACTTACTGGTGGAGTGTCTATATACCATTCAATATTGAAATTATGGATTTAAAACTCTGGACGATCCCCGCGAGAACCAGCATCTGCTGAAGTTACCGCCACACCTTTCTACCAAGTGGACGTCCATGGTGGACGATCAGCGGGAAAGGCTGGAGTACGCCATAGACGCTGCGTATGGGACAGTGGGCAACAGACCCCTGGCTTTTTCTATCCTAGCTTCGCCGAATTCGCGCAATTCATAAAGAAGCAGGCTAGAATCGCTTGCGACCCCATCACCTCGAGCAATGCACTCCGGGATACAGTGCAGGAGAAGTTCACAAAAGAAGTGTTAGGACGAGAAGTGTGAGCGTGTTGAGTGAGTGTTGTGTTTGAGTGTTGAGTGTCGTGAACGATTGTTTTATTACTAATTGGTTGTTTTCATTAAGTAAATACCTCGTTTCCTCTCACTGCGACTTATCAATTACATGTGTTATGCAGAACGGCTTTAAAACAGAGAGAATAGAAATTATAGATTGTACTTCATCGCGTGATGGTGGCGCTACCTGTGTGATTACAAGCTAATGATAATGGGATTTAACCCTTTATTTACTAACGTTCCCATTTTGGGAACATGAAGTAGAGGAGTATAACTCAAAGCCTGACTATGCTGCAGTCACAATGCAAAAAAAATGTCCCCTGTCTTAAACAGTGTGTTGAGATCTCGGGAATTGTGTATTTCTGTTTTTGTCATATAATGTTATCAGTAGGGTGACCTTTTGGTGCGCTAAAAATAGAGAAATGTTGCGCTAAAAAATCCTAAAAGTTGCTCTAAAAAGTTGCACTTGAAATTTTGCAAACATTTCACTAAAACATTTAAAGGTAGTGATAATCACTGACTTATGAAAAACATACTTTTGTGAGGAAAATTTGTACTTTTTACAGTCTATAACTATTACTACAATACGTTTTGAGCACTCGCGGTTGTGCTAGGATTGTATGCTTCATGAGCTTCAATTGTCACCTCACTGGCGATTTGGATGCGCTAAAAATCACAAATAGCTGTGCTAAAAAGCTGAGCTCAATGTTTCACTAAAAATTGTCAATTTTAAATAATAGGATAATAAAATTTAAGCACTGAAATAACACTTTGATAGTTTCACGTTTTTGTTTCTACTAAATTATGCATTCGCGGTTGCGTTAAGATTGTGTGTTTCTCATGCTTGTCTAGTCTGTCGAGTCTGTCGCACTGATGCCTGGTAGTGGCATTTAAATCTACAATATAATTTGATAGACTCACTCGATGTTAATTTTCTTAAATGTTCAAAGGTATAAACAGATTTTGCAGAAAAAACATTATTGCATTATGCGGTCATATTATTCAAGTACTCTTGATCTAACTAGTTGCTCTAAGGTTGCTCAAAAAGTATAAAAATTTATGTATATATATATATATATATATATATATGTGTGTGTGTGTGTCCGTATGCAGTGCTATGCACACGCAGGATGTCTAGCACCACACACGAACACAATGTTCACACACCTTCCAGATACATGCTTACCGAGTTTATGTTGACAATACATGAACATTTGCTGCATTGTACAACTTTACAACTGACAATTTCTCTTGATAGTGTGAAACAGTTGTTATAAAAGTTCAAATTTGTCTTAAATCTTAATAGTTGCTTTTAAAAATGGAAAAGTAGCGCTAAAAACAAAAAGTTGCATTTATAACTTATTTAATAATTACCTCAGATCAATAAAATATTGATTTTTGGGCTCCTTGTGATGAGCAGATTCTATGATAAAAAAGTTTTGCAACAAAAAGTCACCCTAGTTATCAAGAATAAATGGGGATGCAACGTTTTCGGGTAGAAGGTGAAATATATATGTCGTTTGTGATATCGTGCGTGTCGTATACGTTGCGTTTTCATCGATTCACTTATTAATTGTTTTGTATCGTAGAGTTTCACATATTTAATGCAGCGTATGTATGTGTGTATGTGTGTGTATAAAGACCGTGTTGTTGCTTGTGAAGGCGGACAACCTGAATCATCCGCAACACGACCACATGCACACAAGTGCAGTGTGCAATGCAGTGTGAAGCAGCATGAATGTATGTTGTGCAAGAAGAAATTCATACGGAAAGGCAGTCTCATCATTCACATGAGAACACATACTGGAGAGAAGCTGCATGAATGTCTGTTATGCAAGAAGAAATTCACACGGAAAGCCGTCCTCTCACGTCACATAATGACACACACAGGAGAGAAGCCTTACGAGTGTGAGTTGTGTGATCAAAGATTCGCACAGAAAAGCAATGTCACCGTTCACATGAGAACACACACAGGAGAGAAGCCGTTCAAGTGTGATGTATGTAAGAAACGATTTTCAGTTTTTCAATCACTTTCTGTACACATGAGAACACACACAGGAGTGAAGCCGTTCAAGTGTGAATTGTGTGATCGGAGATTCAGAAATCATTCACACCTTTCAGTACACAGGAAGACACATAGGTAGATGTACAAGTGTGATGTCTGCACAAGGGTGAATAGTTAATGTACAAGTGTGATGAGAGGACATCTTGTATTACACAAGAGAGCATGTGCTAGAACTATCACAAGACATTCATACAAGTATTACTTGTGTTGCTTTTTGCTGACATTAGTGGCTTGGACATTTGATGATAGAGAATGGAATCTTGGAGAAAGTTCGTTGTTGTTGATAGCGATCGTGTCAAATGTTATATGCATGGTTGCGAGTTAATTCGTCACGTGTGTATATGACGGTGTCTATTTGTGTCACGTGGTGGCGTAATAGTTTAATGATACACTAATGTACAATGTTATGCGTTTAAGTGTATTCACGTTTTGCATGGGTAACATTCATAATTTTTTGTGTATACTGTCGTGTATTTATGTGCGTGTGATTGTGTTGGTTTGTACCTTCAATATATGCATTCTTGTTCCGACGTTGTTTTTGTGCGGTCTCGAGCAACACTACACCATCTGTGCTACACCAGATGTAACTGACGGTGAACTAGACAGAGACTTGGGGAACGCGTAATGGCTTCATCTCTTCTACGACCAAAATGGCAGGCTTATACTTTTGCCACCGTCGGTGCCTGCTCTGATATAGGGATGGAATCAAACGAGTGATGTCTCATTCCAATTTACGGTCATGGTTCTTGTAGGGCACTGGATGCACCATGTTCACTGGGTTCATTCGCTTTGGAGGGGAAATTCACCATCAAAGTTGTGATCGTGGTCGCGGTCACGGTCGCCGTCCCAGCCGGCTTACTAATATTGCTGTACAAATATTGCGCAAAGCTTTTCAAAAGAGAGGTATTTGAACACAAATAACTACATGAAAGAAATAATCGTCCTTAAAACCGGTCTCAAAAAATGGATCTAGTATCTAGGTGGCGTTGACCTAGGCGACGCATTCGCCAGCTGGTGCAGGTATGACGTCACCCATCCACAGCGAACCAGCGCAGGCTTCCGGTGTGACAGATAAAACGGGGACATAGATAAAATGGGGACATCGACGCATTTGATACAAAATATGACGCATTTGAAGGAATTCGAAGCATTTCCCTTCGTACCATGTGCACTGGATGTTATAACATGTGCTCTGATTAGTGATTCTTGCAGTGCACTTGTAGTAACGTAGTTGGGTAGTTGCTAGTTTTTCATTGTAGACATGGGTACCCAGGTATGTATTTTGGTTAATTTCATAGGGGACAAATGCATTTTTGGAGTAAATTTGTTCTTAAATTCGTTGGTGCTTGGTTCGTTAGTGCTTGTGTTTGTTGCTTGTTTGGTTAGCCCTTCTGCGCGTCGTATACCGTCACAACGTGTACGAGTGGACGCGTCTACCAATGGGGCTGAGCACGGCCCCGGCCCTGATGCAGACCGTCAGCAGATCTCTCGCCGCGGCGATCGAGGCCCACTGTGCCCCCGCCAAAGTGTTACCATATCTGGATGACTTTCTGGTAGTGGGGCCGGTGGGACGGCTGCGTCAGGTGCCGGCTCTGTTGGCCTCTATGGGCACGGCTGTCAAAGACAGTAAGTGCCAATGGACGCCGACACGGCGTTTGACGTTTCTCGGATTCGACTTACAACTAGGACGAGCTCCACAAGTCGCTCTACAGCCGGGGGTACAACGTGCATTGGTCACCGCTCTACGCGCAGCACCGGACTACCCGCCAGAATGGCGACAGCGATTGGCGGGCTACTTGGCGTTCGTCCTGCGGACGCTTCGTATGCCCACCTCGCTGGTAACGACGACACTGCACCATCCGCACCGGGCCGCACAACTAGCATCCTTTGTCGCGACGGCACAGCCCTTGCGATTGTCACCACCGGTCGACATGATCATCGCATGCGACGCGTCGACCGAGGCAACAGGGATAGCTACACCGACCAAATTTCCGAAACTTGTAGACAGCTCGGACTACCTACAGTGGACGCACTCATCAACGACAATAGAAAACGACTTATTCGAACGATAACGACGACCCAAAAACCCACTGCCTTCTACGAGACATTTGAACCAGCAAGTGAACACAACATCAACCTGAGACGAACAAGACCGCTTGAACTGCCGAAAATATCCACGGAAGCAGCTCGCAAACGTATAAACTATGAAGCGGCCAAAATTTTGTAATATATATTTGAACGATAAATGCTGTCATGTTTGTGTATGTGTATGTATGTATTTGTGTGTATGTTCATACATGTATGTATGTGTGTATTTATATATATGTATGTTAGTATAATTTATGTATATATTGCAATGAAAAGCGCGTGCCCAGCGATTGCAATAAAGCATTGATTGATTGATTGATTGACCGACACAAAAGTTCACCAACATCGCCGGCGCGCCATATATATTTGGCCGAACTTCGAGCGGCGCTGATCGCCTTGGTGGCGGCGCGCCTTGCCGGAGCATTATGCCCCCTGATAGTCACGGATAACATCAGGGTGGCATATAATCTGGCGCGCCGCCGTATACCACTGTCATGGACGCCGTTATTTATGCGGCACGTCAACCAGACGCCGTATCGCCTGATGTACATCCCGACGGCAATGAACCCGGCTGACGGCTCATCACGGCCATGCGGTGGAAGCGGCCTTAACGGCCGTTTCCCGCAACTGCCACAGCAGTGGAGGGCCGTCAGTCGTGTTCCAACCGGGTGCGAGGTCGAACTGCAACCTGATCACAGTTTGCACACCGTACGGCAACATTAGACGGCACCACTTGTCAGCACCTGGGCCTAACCATTATTAATCAACTGTATGAGATTTCTTATTCATGTTCATGTGTATGCGGGCTGTTGGGAGCGACGGCACCTCCGGTGCCCAACAGCCCCCGGAATGTATGCGATATAATTACATGTGTACGACGGGTATGTTCACCCGATGTTCGCCTATGTTTCATTGTTGTCTGTTGTGTATATAACTATCGGGCGAATACAGAGATAGCTGGAAATAAAAACAGCAACAACATCAACAATGGCCTCAAAGCCTTCGTCATCGGGAAAATAGTGACGATACTGTTGATCGGTATTTTGGCGTTCGTCGAACATCACTGGACTGAAAGAGAGGTATTTGAACACAAATAACTACATCATGACTGTGATAAACAATTCATAAATAGTAGCAGCCTAACAACACACATGAGACCCCATGCGGTAGGGGGTTAGAATTCACGCCAATTGCCTCCAGTAATAGCTGGAGACATAGATGGGAGAAATCGGTCACAGTTGAACAGTTGTCGAGATGAAGCCGCAGGACCAGTATCGGAATAAAGTAGACGGCTCACGAAACGAAAATTATGGGGCGTGTGTGGCGCCATCTACATCTATATCATAAACAGCATATGTGTGTGCGTGTGTGCTTTCAGGACCGAAGGGGCGTCAATATTAACCTCACAAATTATAATGTCATACGACGGTGAAATGGATGAATAAATGAAAAAAATAAATATATAACATAATAAATAGTTCAATTATGTAAATAGTGATATCTGATCGAACTGAGTATATCTGTCTTTCTAGCTTATATCCTTCATGATAAATCATTTTTGAATGGTCGTAATATGAATAACATGTGATGCCAGATAGATTTGTCATCTCCTTCGTCACCTGTTCCATCTGGTCTAACTGTTCGTCTAGCTCAGTGGTTCCCGAAGTGGGCAGTAACGCCCCCTGGGCGCGCTAGAAAGAGCTGGGGGCGGCGAGAAAGAAAGGGGTGGTGGGCGGACGGCAGGGTAGCATGAATAACAGTAACAGCAGGAGCCAATCGATGGTCACACCTGCAACCGATAGCTAAACAACTCATGGTGTACGATGAGACAATCCCAATAGGCTTGCTTATTGGCAGAGATTGCTCGAGGGCGTTGAGACCTACGGCAGTCGTCTCCGGGGGACCCGATGAGCCTTATGCGATTCAAACTATCCTCGGATGGGGCATAGTGGGTAGAGTCGCCGAAAACCACATAGACGAGTCAACCAAATCTCGGAGTCACAGTTGTTTTCGAACCGTTACAACCAACAAAGAAATTCTACATACAGATGTGGACGGCCGTTTAGAGCTTAGAGCGGAGAGTTCATGAGGAAACCCTACTCACAAGAAGATACGCAATTCATGCGATTGATGACAAAGTACGTCTAAGGAAGGACGGACACTACCAGGCACCTCTGCCCATAAGACCTACGGCGAGCGATCTGCCAGATAATCGCACTGCCGCCCTCAGTTGACTGGCGAAACTAAAGTCGCGAATGAAGGCAAATATCGCCCCTGGGGGCGGTACCGCCCACTTACTGATGTTGTGTCTATATACCATTCAATATTGTTGAAACGATCGCAATTGCTTAAATTAAATTGGTTTACTAAATTGGGTTATATTTGTAAAGTTGTGTTTGTGTGTGTGTGGGGGGTCGCCAGGAATTTACCGGCGAGCCAATGGGGCGCCAGCCTGCAAAAGTTAGGAAACCACTGGTCTAGCTCAACAGGTTTCAAGTTTTGTAGGATGTCAATCACAGTTCTCTCCTCTGCTCGCAAATTTGTTCAGTTATCTTCGCATTCTCCTCAACACTAACTATTCCCGGGCTAATGTTTGTGTATATGCATGTATATCTGTGCGTGTGTGTGTATGTGTGTATACGTATCATGTGTGTATGTGTGTGTTTCCGCAACCCGCGCAGACAAACAACCACATTGAGATACATAATACTAACAGCAACGACATCGACATTGACCTCAAAGCCTTCGGCGTGGGCTCTCTGGTGGCTGTAGTGTTCGCAGCTATTTGGGCGTTCCTAAAGCGTCACTGGAGAGAAATAGAGGTATTTGAACACAAATACCTACATCAAAGAAATAATCATCCTTAAAAACCGGTCTCAAAAAAACGGGTCAATAATGAAAACTAACTTGGTATAATCACTATGTTTCAACTTGCTCTGCTGACAATTTTTTCAAAATCTCTACATTCACGAAAACCGTCTCTGAAAAAACGTCTCTGAAGCCGGTTCACAAAGTGGGGGACCGCCCCCTGGGGGCGGTACCGCCCACTTACTGGTGGAGTGTCTATATACCATTCAATATTGAAATTATGGATTTAAAACTCTGGACGATCCCCGCGAGAACCAGCATCTGCTGAAGTTACCGCCACACTTTTCTGCCAAGTGGGCGTCCATGGTGGACGATCAGCGGGAAAGGCTGGAGTACGCCGTAGACGCTGCGTATGGGACAGGTGGGCAACAGACCCCTGGCTTTTTCTATCCTAGCTTCGCCGAATTCGCGCAATTCATAAAGAAGCAGGCTAGAATCGCTTGCGACCCCATCACCTCGAGCAATGCACTCCGGGATACAGTGCAGGAGAAGTTCACAAAAGAAGTGTTAGGACGAGAAGTGTGAGCGTGTTGAGTGAGTGTTGTGTTTGAGTGTTGAGTGTCGTGAACGATTGTTTTATTACTAATTGGTTGTTTTCATTAAGTAAATACCTCGTTTCCTCTCACTGCGACTTATCAATTACATGTGTTATGCAGAACGGCTTTAAAACAGAGAGAATAGAAATTATAGATTGTACTTCATCGCGTGATGGTGGCGCTACCTGTGTGATTACAAGCTAATGATAATGGGATTTAACCCTTTATTTACTAACGTTCCCATTTTGGGAACATGAAGTAGAGGAGTATAACTCAAAGCCTGACTATGCTGCAGTCACAATGCAAAAAAAATGTCCCCTGTCTTAAACAGTGTGTTGAGATCTCGGGAATTGTGTATTTCTGTTTTTGTCATATAATGTTATCAGTAGGGTGACCTTTTGGTGCGCTAAAAATAGAGAAATGTTGCGCTAAAAAATCCTAAAAGTTGCTCTAAAAAGTTGCACTTGAAATTTTGCAAACATTTCACTAAAACATTTAAAGGTAGTGATAATCACTGACTTATGAAAAACATACTTTTGTGAGGAAAATTTGTACTTTTTACAGTCTATAACTATTACTACAATACGTTTTGAGCACTCGCGGTTGTGCTAGGATTGTATGCTTCATGAGCTTCAATTGTCACCTCACTGGCGATTTGGATGCGCTAAAAATCACAAATAGCTGTGCTAAAAAGCTGAGCTCAATGTTTCACTAAAAATTGTCAATTTTAAATAATAGGATAATAAAATTTAAGCACTGAAATAACACTTTGATAGTTTCACGTTTTTGTTTCTACTAAATTATGCATTCGCGGTTGCGTTAAGATTGTGTGTTTCTCATGCTTGTCTAGTCTGTCGAGTCTGTCGCACTGATGCCTGGTAGTGGCATTTAAATCTACAATATAATTTGATAGACTCACTCGATGTTAATTTTCTTAAATGTTCAAAGGTATAAACAGATTTTGCAGAAAAAACATTATTTCATTATGCGGTCATATTATTCAAGTACTCTTGATCTAACTAGTTGCTCTAAGGTTGCTCAAAAAGTATAAAAATTTATGTATATATATATATATGTGTGTGTGTGTGTCCGTATGCAGTGCTATGCACACGCAGGATGTCTAGCACCACACACGAACACAATGTTCACACACCTTCCAGATACATGCTTACCGAGTTTATGTTGACAATACATGAACATTTGCATTGTACAACTTTACAACTGACAATTTTTCTTGATAGTGTGAAACAGTTGTTATAAAAGTTCAAATTTGTCTTAAATCTTAATAGTTGCTTTTAAAAATGGAAAAGTAGCGCTAAAAACAAAAAGTTGCATTTATAACTTATTTAATAATTACCTCAGATCAATAAAATATTGATTTTTGGGCTCCTTGTGATGAGCAGATTCTATGATAAAAAAGTTTTGCAACAAAAGGTCACCCTAGTTATCAAGAATAAATGGGGATGCAACGTTTTCGGGTATAAGGTGAAATATATATGTCGTTTGTGATATCGTGCGTGTCGTATACGTTGCGTTTTCATCGATTCACTTATTAATTGTTTTGTATCGTAGAGTTTCACATATTTGATGCAGCGTATGTATGTGTGTATGTGTGTGTATAAAGACCGTGTTGTTGCTTGTGAAGGCGGACAACCTGAATCATCCGCAACACGACCACATGCACACAAGTGCAGTGTGCAATGCAGTGTGAAGCAGCATGAATGTATGTTGTGCAAGAAGAAATTCATACGGAAAGGCAGTCTCATCATTCACATGAGAACACATACTGGAGAGAAGCTGCATGAATGTCTGTTATGCAAGAAGAAATTCACACGGAAAGCCGTCCTCTCACGTCACATAATGACACACACAGGAGAGAAGCCTTACGAGTGTGAGTTGTGTGATCAAAGATTCGCACAGAAAAGCAATGTCACCGTTCACATGAGAACACACACAGGAGAGAAGCCGTTCAAGTGTGATGTATGTAAGAAACGATTTTCAGTTTTTCAATCACTTTCTGTACACATGAGAACACACACAGGAGTGAAGCCGTTCAAGTGTGAATTGTGTGATCGGAGATTCAGAAATCATTCAAACCTTTCAGTACACAGGAAGATACATAGGTAGATGTACAAGTGTGATGTCTGCACAAGGGTGAATAGTTAATGTACAAGTGTGATGAGAGGATATCTTGTATTACACAAGAGAGCATGTGCTAGAATTATCACAAGACATTCATACAAGTATTACTTGTGTTGCTTTTTGCTGACATTAGTGGCTTGGACATTTGATGATAGAGAATGGAATCTTGGAGAAAGTTCGTTGTTGTTGATAGCCATCGTGTCAAATGTTATTTGCATGGTTGCGAGTTAATTCGTCACGTGTGTATATGACGGTGTCTATTTGTGTCACGTGGTGGCGTAATAGTTTAATGATACACTAATGTACAATGTTATGCGTTTAAGTGTGTTCACGTTTTGCATGGGTAACATTCATAATTTTTTGTGTATACTGTCGTGTATTTATGTGCGTGTGATTGTGTTGGTTTGTACCTTCAATATATGCATTCTTGTTCCGACGTTGTTTTTGTGCGGTCTCGAGCAACACTACACCATCTGTGCTACACCAGATGTAACTGACGGTGAACTAGACAGAGACTTGGGGAACGCGTAATGGCTTCAGCTCTTCTACGACCAAAATGGCAGGCTTATACTTTTGCCACCGTCGGTGCCTGCTCTGATATAGGGATGGAATCAAACGAGTGATGTCTCATTCCAATTTACGGTCATGGTTCTTGTAGGGCACTGGATGCACCATGTTCACTGGGTTCATTCGCTTTGGAGGGGAAATTCACCATCAAAGTTGTGATCGTGGTCGCGGTCACGGTCGGCGTCCCAGCCGGCTTACCAATATTGCTGTACAAATATTGCACAAAGCTTTTCAAAAGAGAGGTATTTGAACACAAATAACTACATGAAATGTACGGCATGTACGCGGACGACCTGGTACCATAGATAATTGGCAGCACCATAACACAGGCCAGTCACTCCATGCAACCAAACCTGACAGCAGTATCAAAGCTGACAACGGTCAAAAATCAGAGCTGACAACGGTCTACCTGGTCAGCGATTCCGCATGTGCTGAACAACCACCTGTATCCTTATGCGGTTGCCCTCTACGCTACTGTCACCCCACCAAGTTTTTGGGTGTCAACTTTTATCACCGACTGACGGGTCTAGGTTAAATGCTTAAGAATTCAAGAACAATAAAAACGCTAATTTATTAAAAACGCTTAAAACCTCTCTATATTTTTCATAGATTTTAGGTTAGGTTATGTTTAGCTAGTTAGGTTAGGTTAGGTTTAGTTAGGTTAGGACTAAAAGGAATTCGTTAAAACGAATTTTCTAAATGTAATGTTCTTGATTCCTGACACATTTGGCTTCAACCCCGACTGACGTACAACCAGCATATGCCTGCCTGCATCTGCCTCCATCTACACCAGCATCTGCCTTCATCTGCCTATGTGGAAGTCAGCTATCAGCCCAAGATTACCAACGTGCCCTGCGGCTACCAGACGACGACCCGCTGCTCATAAAATCAGAGCACGCTCCAGCGCACCGCCTAAAACAAACAAATCGGCAAATCCATGTGTACGGCGCAATAGCTTCATACACGTCACTACTGATATGACGGCGACAGCAATAAAACACTCGGCACAAGTGCCCAGTGTGCCACTAGCCTATCAGTAAGAGCGGCCGCTCGCCAACGCTATGGTCGACCACAATGTCGGCATCAGCGTGTGGCCATCTAATCACCACTGCGGTGCGGACGACGACACGACCGAACATTATATTTATCACTGCCCAGCGCACGCACGAGACCGCTTGGATTTGATTCCTGCGACTGATCGACCAACACCAGAGGATCTGCCCGAGTTCGTCCGCCGCTCGGGGCGCAATCGCTCCGGATATAGCCAACGCCACCTAGATACACACCTAGATACAGCTTCTAAATGCAAGGTTTCATCTAAAATTGGGAGTATTTGTGAAAATAATGCACCGGCGTGCGCATAATAACAACTAACAGTGCACCGCAGCACATACAGACTGCACCGACGTAGGCCCAACGCTGTGACGTCACCAATTCGTGAAACGGCCTTGTATCTAGGTGGCATTGGTATAGCACATGCTGAACGCCGTCTAAGAAAAGAAAGTGGTTGTGGAAATGTATGTATGTGTGTGTATATGTGTTTGGAGAGCATCAGCTGTTGTGGTCAATAATATGACTACAAAATATTATAACATATCAAGCAATCGCAAGAGCAATGCTGACAAAATCAAAATCAACCAAGGAAAATATCCAAATCACTCCTGTATCAAGCATCTATCTAGACGACCTTCAAGCCGGTATGTCGATTCCAGCCATGCAGACAGTATAATGGGAGAGACAAATGACAGTGATTGAGGATTGAAACCAGTATGCAGATGATGCCATGGGAGACGGCATGTAGAAGACGACGTGGCGCGATTTACCCCCAGAGTTGGAAAGTATTTATATGTAGGTAATTGGCGCAACACATACAATGTTTTAAAAACCGCTTCTCCCCGGTACAAGAAGGATCTGAAGGTCGACGGCAGCAAGATTTGCCTCAATCAGATTGTCGGAAAAGTTTTTTTACATTGTCAAAACAAACGGTTTTTCTCGTGGACCCTCAACCTGGGAGCAGGTGCAGACAACCAGCATGCACGTGAGTTCATTTTTTCATTATCTCCAGTTAAATCTACCTTACATGCCGGTCTGTTGAGCCCATATTATAATCCAAAATGTTGTAGGATGGGTGGCTTTCGAAAGACCAGCAGCGCCTGTTGCTCCTCTACGACTTCAGCTCCGACAAGAATGCGGGCCTCCGACATCAACGCTGCATTCGGCGTCGGGACCCTCACCCGTCTAACGGAAAACAACTGGTTCAAGCGATTCAAGGACGGAGATGTCGATACAGTGGGTCGATGCCGATGCGAAGTTGGAGCGAGAGGCCAAGGGTGATCTGCACCCCAAAAATGCCATGCTCTCCCTCTTCTGGGGCACAAGGGGAATCGTCATATGGGAGCTGCTGCCTAAGAACAAGTGCATCGACGCTGCCTTCTACCAGCAGCAGCTCGAACGTCTGCAGCAGCAGCTGGCCGAAGTGCGCCCCGAACGTCGCCGGGTTATACTGCTGCACGACAACGCGCCGGCGCACAAGGCGAAGTCGACCCGCCAAAAGCTACTCGATCTAGGATGGGAAGTTTTACCCCACCCACCCTAGAGCTGAGACCTAGCGCCAACCGACTACCACCTTTTCGCCGCCCTCGACCGTTCCATGGCTGGGGAGGAGTTCGCCGACAAGGACGACCTGAAAGCTCACCTGACGAACTTCTTCGAGGGCCAGCGCCTAGACTTCTACACGCGAGGCATCCGCTCCTTGCGCACACGCTGGCAGAGGGTGATCGAGAGTGATGGAGATTATATTGAGGATTAATAACGCCGTTGTAAAGAAAAATGTTAAATGAAAAACTTCCCCGACAATCAGATACTTCGCACTTCTTGGCTGTCCCTACACTGGGTTTTCATCCAAAAATAACGAACACCAATCAGTTCAACTGCAACTAATGAACGCGTTTATAACCAACCGCAGGAGCATATTATACGGATGGGCAGATATAGACTTTGTCTTTTTGCGAGCGAGCGAATGCGAGCCAATCGGCCTCCGACATCAACGCTGCATTCGGCGTCGGGACCCTCACCCGTCTAACGGAAAACAACTGGTTCAAGCGATTCAAGGACGGAGATGTCGATACAGTGGGTCGATGCCGATGCGAAGTTGGAGCGAGAGGCCAAGGGTGATCTGCACCCCAAGAAGGCCATGCTCTCCCTCTTCTGGGGCACAAGGGGAATCGTCATATGGGAGCTGCTGCCTAAGAACAAGTGCATCGACGCTGCCTTCTACCAGCAGCAGCTCGAACGCCTGCAGCAGCAGCTGGCCGAAGTACAGACTTGCGATTATTAGCAAAATGTACACGGACCATCTCGCCCAAGCTTCAAATCAGTCTGCATCATTTGATCACCATCAAATTCCAGTGTTTTGTTCATGAAAAAAACTATACGACAATACTCTCAAAATTAAAACAGTAAAATTAGTATTTCACATTAAAATGATAACGTTTCCTCAAGCACACGTTTCCTTAGCTCAGTCGCTGCCAACTTTTTGCAATCGAGTACTACTTGAAGATCCCGCACAATCGCCGCGAACCACCTGGTTCCATAGGAATTCAGTTAAATCACATATCACTACTCAAATAATTGTTCATGGCGAACACAAGAACATCCTCGCTTACCACAAATTGTAAACCACTGGTTTGGTCACTTCTCTATGAATGCCCCCGAAACATCGAGGTCAACCACCAGGGAATACAGATTCCACTGTTCATGCAAATGGAACCGGTTCCGACCGGTTCTCAGCTCGGATACGGAACCAAGAGTATCAATTTTTACAATTCCTACCCGTCCTATCGTGCGTTCACAATCTCACACAAAATTGGCGCGTAAACGCATGGAAACTGCATCTAACAGCAGACACTATCATCAATGGACACGCAATCTGTTAACCGAGATTGTGTAGCCGATTAATGAGTGAAACGCGACGATTGGTAAAAGCGGATACAAATAAATCAACTTACAACAAAAAGCAAACAACTAGATAAGAAAACTTAATTTGTCATAGAATAAAACGCGCAAAAGCTTAACATAAATAAAAATATACGCAATTCAGCAATTATGACGAAGACTGGAGCTCTCGCGAGGCACTTGGCGAAATCACGGCCAAAATGAAAGTCACTGTATAGACTAAGGTCACATTTGAGGTTAAAGTCGTTGTCGATATTAAAATCTCAGTTAATGTCAAAAACACCTAGGATCAAAGTCAATTGTAGTGCGGAGGTCAAACTCATTGTTGATGTCACCGACACGGACCAAGTTGAAAACCCGGTCGAGGTCAAAATCAAGGTCGAGATCACTGACCTCGGTGTGGGTGAGAGTCACAGCTAAGACCACACCCGCCTGACTGACGTGCTTGAACGACGCGACAGCAGGCAGGCCGGTGGCGACACGCAGCTCGGCCACCAGCTGTCACGTATTGAGCGCGTCCAGCAGGTTGATGAAGCCTGCTGCACCGGCCATCACATGCAGTGACAGAACCACTGGAGGACGCGAGCAGACATGCAGAGTATTAGTGCGGCTTCATGACGTAACGAAGCTTCAGCGCAGTAGTCGGCGATGATGCCGGGGTGAGAGCCAGTGAATCAACATGTTGACTGAGATATGCGGTCATTGTGTCGTCGTAAAACGACGTGTGAAGTAATGCCTTCAAAACAGCAGTTATCTGATGCGACACACACATAAACATGTTTGTTCAAGCACATACACATATACGAACCAATAAATACAGCAAATACACATATACATATACACACGTACTTATAGTAAAACAGGTATAATAGTTGCTATCTCCAAAATGCAAAATCAACATGGATATACAAAAATATAGCCTTTCAAACAGGGCGATAGACGATTGGAACAAATTGTCAGATGAAGTTGTCAACCAAACACAACACAAATGTTAAACACAAATATGATCTCTGGAAGGCAGGAGCCACGAGTCTATGACTTATTTCTACGGAAACAACTCGGTGATAACACACACATACATACACAGACCAAGAATTGAGTATGCTGCTGTTGTATGGTGCCCTCACAAAGTGCGACATATAAGACAAATTGAAAAATTACAGAGATTGTCGACAAAACTAGTACCGGAGATTCGTGCGCTACCCTATGAGGAAAGGTTGGATGAGATGAATCTACCAACGTTGGAGAGAAGGAGAGAGAGAGGAGACTTAATTAACATCTACAGATTCATGACAGGAATACTGGATTCGAAAAAAATTGGACTAGTGCAGCAAAACCAAAGAGGACGAGGCCATAACAAAAAATTGAGAAAAACGAGATGTAGAAAAGACAAAGAAATATAGCTTTCCGTTCCGCTGTGTGAATGAATGGAGCAGTTTACACAAGACAATTGTAGAAGTCAATAGTCTATCACTGTTTGAAGAAAAACTAGACAAATAGTGGAAGAATGACAGGACAGTCCGAGCATAGCTCATATCCTGCAACCCAACTAGGTGAGTACAACTAGGTGAGTACACACACTGACACATAAGCGTGGTCACAGACCGGCCAGTGTTTTAAGCAGAGAAGTGGTGTGGTTCGATGGTTCTGTGGATTATTTCTCCGCTGGATTGCTGAGAAGAACTGAGAGAAAAGATGCGGGACTTGGCGAATGATGACAAAATGAGAACACTGGTGCACTAGCAAAATTGGCGTTATTATTGCAAATTTGACATTTTTATCAAACAATAACAAATGTTCTGACTGACGTTTTAGTCACGGACCAAAACTTCATCCACTCGCAGAGGCAACATCAAATTGATCGAATTTAACCACCCAAACTATCTTAACCCCAAACGCAGTACAGCAAACACACACACATAGGTAATGAATCACCATTTGACTTGAGGAAAGCGTTTGATAAGGTCCCACCTGGTAAGCTGATATGGAAGATACAGCACGAAGGAGATGCATGGAAAGTTGCTTGAATGGATGAGAGGATATTTGTGTGGGCGCACAATGAGGATAATTGTGAAGAAACGCAAATCAACACGGAGAGAGGTTACAAGTGGGCTTCCCTAAGACTCAGTGCTTGGACCGGTGATACTCATACTGTATATTTACATGATTGAACATACATATTGAACACGCAGCATTCAGCCATACATTCTAGCATACAGACAAAAAGACAACACATACAGCACAGCAGACACACAAGCACACACATTCAAACAAGCTGACAAAGAACACACCACAACACACACACATAAGAACTGAACACAAGACACAGACAGCATATAATGGGAAACAAACAAACACTACCAGAAAACACACATGAAGCATATATACACATACACACATGCAGACAAAATTATGAAACTATCAGATCATATGATAACTAGTAATATATACATAATAATTAAGACTGTAATAAGATTTAGTGATAAAAATCAGTATGTTTATTAAACAGAGGGATATATTTGATTGTGCGTATTGAGGGAAATCCTGTTGTAGATACGAGATGCTAAGATAGAGAAACAACTATTGTAATGAGAATGCCTAGAAGAAAAGCAAGGCTCAACAAGAAGATAACGATACATAGAAGACCTAAGAGAAAGAGATGAGCATTTATAAGACAGATAAGGTCAAATAGATAAGCAGGCTTACGAAGATGAAGACACATACACACACACTAACATAGATATACACTTTATGATACACTTATGATGGCGTAGTTAATTCTAGTCAAGTGTCAGTGATCTCACGTGCGACAAGACCGCGTGTTGTTTCAGCCAGACGACTTTCTGCAGGAACCCGTGCAGCCGACACCTCAGTGACACACGACTGCCAACCCGGGTCTACACAAGATTGACTGTTTCAGCGGGTTGCCAGACGTGTCGACCAGCCTGGCAACCCTGACCAGCGTCGTGGCGTAATCGACGTGGCAGACACTCGAGCCTCTGCATGTGTAGTCATGTGCTGGTGACGTGATGTGGCGCCAGTCATTGTCAACAATGCTGCCTCCACCAACGTCTCAACTACACACACACATACAAACAAACACACACAAATACACCCATATTATACATATTAGACAAACACATCATGTGTGTGTGTGTGTGTGTGAAAAATTTGGTCGCCGTGTTTTGGTGGTTTTTGTGGAAATGTGGTGTTTTCACCTGGTCGGTAGTCGGTTGTCATTATGGTCAGAGGTTCTATTCTCGTGCAGTACCGACAATGTATTTTGACTGCGGCGTCCAGCACAGTATCGCCACCTGGCGGCTACAACACAAACTAATAAGATCGGACAAAACATCATATAGATCAGCACTTTTCAACATTCATGACTTATTTCTTATGTACATTTTATGTCAATAAGAATGCATAGAAGCAAAATAATATATATATTTTCCACGAACGCTTAGCGACTCGATAGAATAACTTCGTGACACAAAATTGAGTCGCAACAAGGGAGTTGAGAACCACTGAAATAAAAATAGCACTTTGAAACTACTAATTGACATAAATATCGAAAATACATTTGCGAAACGTATAAATATACGGAAAATAAAACCATAGAAGATATGGACACAATAAAGAACATACACACACACAAACACACACAGTGACAGACACGCATACATACCAATGTCGATGTAATCGCGAGTTTTCTCAACAGAGACGTGTGGCGCGGCGACAGTGTGCTGGAACGAGTACAAGTTACACAGCACCAGTTGAATCAGTGTGTAGCTGTTTGACGTCAAATATTGCACATTGTCAACTGCGACACGACACACAATCACTGCCAAAAATAACACTCACTTGTTGACTTGTGACAACAATTACAATTTCAGTGATACCGTAGCTGTCGTGACAATTAAGCCCATATTATAATACAAAATAATACTCCATATTTTCCATGGTGGCCTTAACAGAAACAGCTATTTCAGAGCACAAAATTCCGTCTGCCAAATTTCATTTAAAATAACAAATTTCCTTATATTGTGATTTATATCAATGGTAATAATATTACAAATATATGAAATTACTTGGTAAAAAGGTACATTAAATGATGAGCAAGGCGGGTTTTGTTCAATATATAAGTATTTAATATATAAGGAGTAACGTTTAGGGTGGGTTAATTGGACCGAGCTACTAAAAACCTAGTATTTCAGGCATGAAGGGTTGTAGCGGCAGCCAGTGTAGACGAAAATTCTGCCAATAGGTGGCGGTGAGGTTGACGTACATATACATTGTTTTTGTTGTTTAATATGTATAGCATGTATTGCGCCGGTGTTACTCTTGTAATTATTATTGCAAACTCTTTTGATGGTGCGTCACTTGTTTTGCTTGTACATTGTTGTATCTTCCGTTGAGTTTGTATCCAGTGTATTATGTTAATGTGTCATGACAAAATGAGTGTAGCGCAGGGGTTACCATGGCATCACTGTCATCTTCCATTATTGCAGTGTCCGAAGACAGTATGGACTCGAGCGACACTGACCTGCTGCGGACTATTTTCCTGTAGCGCCTGCCTCAGTACCTGCCGGTGGCCCTGTCGCTGTTGTCGGAGGACACCCAGCTGGACGACCTGGCGCTCGCGGCTGACCAGTTCGTCGCCGCCTCTGCTCAGCAGTCATCTAGTGCATGACCAGTGAGTGTCCTCGCCTCCGGAGATGGGTCAAATCTACCGCGCGACACGCCAGCCGCCAATGCCGCCGCCGATGGAGAAAATATAAGCACTTTGGTAGCAACCGTTGCCAGCCTGGTGAGGGCGCTCTAGCTGTCTCGAGCCGCTGACCGACACACAGGTCACAGCGGGCTCCATCTGTCTGAGTTTCGGCGCCCATCTCCCGTCAAGCCACGATCGCGATCTCGCTCCCGCTCGCGGAATCACCGACCGGTCGAAGTAAAGCGCGCCGACACCGGGAACATCTGTTGGTACCCCCGTCGCTCCGGCAGTGATGCAGAGCACTGCACAGGTCCCAGGCGCAGCCGGGAAACTAGCATCCCCGAGACGCCGCAGACGCAAGCTCAGCTACGCCCTTCCTCGGCATGCTAGCATTCTATCACCGGTTCCCGCCAGCAGCTACATCTCAACTCTAGCCGCTACATGCACTGCTCCTTTCCACAGGAAAGCGGTTTCGTCTGCCGGTCAAGTGGACGACGCAAGCAGAAGACACATTCTCCGCAGCGAAACTGCAGAAGACCAACGCTGTTCGCCTGGCTCACCCCGTCAAGTAGGCTCCCATCAGTCTTCATGTTGATGCCTCAGACACAGCCGTCGGCGCCGTACTGCAGCAGTTCGTCAACCAGCAGTGGCAGCCGCTGTGCTTTTCCTCCAAAGCACTGCGCCCTGCTGAACTCCGTTACAGCGCCTTTGGTCGCGAGCTGCTTGCGGTGTACCTGACCATCCGCTGGTTCCGCTACTCTGTGGAGGGCCGGCATTTCATCGTCTTCACGGACCACTGGTGGGAGCGGTCAACTCACCACCTGATCGCTACTCGCCCCGTGAAGTTCGCCACCTCGACTTTGTGGCTCAATTTACTACGGATGTGCGTCATGTGCCTGGAGCCGAGAATGTTGTCGCCGACACATTGTCTCGAGTCGTCAACATGCTGCAGATGTCACACCCGCCGCTGCACGACTGAGATGATCTGGCAGACGTGCAGCAGGCTGACACTGAGCTAACGGCTTTCGTTGACCAGCCACACTCGCTGCAGCTCCGCCACATTAAGCTGCCCAGCGGTGTAAAACTGCTCCGCGATGAGACGACGGGAGGTCACGCCCAGTGATACCAACTGCACTACGGCTCGATGCTTCGATCTCTGGCATAACATCCCACACCCCGGCATTCGAGCAACACGCGATCTCATCACGCTCGGCTGTATGTGGCCAGACATGCACCGCGACATTGCACGATGGACATGAGCGTGCAAACCCCGGCAGAGGACGAAGGTGCACCGGCTTATCCGCACTCCGCCAGCCTAGTTCAAACTGCCCAGCGAGTGTTTCCAGCATGTACATGCCGACTTCGTGAGTCCGTTGCCGCCGTCGAATGGTCACCTAAACATATTCACATGTATATGTCGTTACACCAGATGGGCAGGAGCGAAGCCGATACCCGATGTTGGAGCCGAAACAGTGTGCGACGCTTTCGTGTCCAGCTGGATCGCGTGTTTCCGAGTGCCGGATATCGTCACAACCGACAGAGGAGCGCAGTTCACCAGCGCTCAATGGCGACAACTCTTCGACGTCCTGGGCTGCAAACACTCGACTATGAACAGCTACCATGCGGCCAGCAACGGTCTAGTGGAGCGCTTTCACCGGCAGCTCAAGGCGGGTCTCCGTGCGCATCAAAAAACCAAGTGGACGAGCACATTGCCCGCGGTTCTTCTCGGCGTACGCACGAGCGACAAGGCCGACCTGCATACGTCGCCGGCCGAGCTGGTGTACGGAGCGCCTCTCAGTCTTCTCTCTGATGCGACACACACACACAAACATGTTTGTTCAAGCACACACACATATACGAACCAATCAATACAGCAAATACACAGATACATATACACACGTACTTAGAGTAATACAGGTATAATAGTTGCTATCTCCAAAATGCAAAATCAACATGGATATGCAAAAATATAGCCTTTCAAACAGGGCGATACACAATTGGAACAAATTGTCAGATGAAATTGTCAACCAAACACAAAACAAATGATAAACAGAAATATGATCTCTGGAAGGCAGAAGCCACGAGTCTATGATTCATTTCTACGGAAACAACTCGGTGATAACACATACATAAACACACATACACTGACACACAAGCGTGGTCACAGACCGGCCAGTGTTTTAAGCAGAGAAGTGGTGTGGTTCGATGATTCTGTGTGTCAGGCCAGCTAACCACCACCGTGCTTGTACTAAACTTTGTCTCCGAAAACGTACAACTGGACAAACCGCCGCACAACTACAAATATGCACACAAACACAGGCATAAAGATATATATATGTATAAGGATGTTTGTCGTCAAATATTGCACATTGTCAACTGCGACACGACACACAATCACTGCCAAAAATAACACTCACTTGTTGACTTGTGACGACAATTACAATTTCAGTGATACCGTAGCTGTCGTGACAATGTGGTTGTAAAAAAACACAAATTGGCAACGTAAGGTTGAAAAGACAAGGGAAATGAATGTCACAACATCACACCAGTTCAACTCTCCATCTCCTGCGCTCGCCACAACATACACCACCAGCAACCCTGTAACCCTGCGATACACCCACATTAGCACTGTCACCCTTCTACCAGGCTTCCGGCTGCTTCAGTGCCGCCGCACCGGACTCCTCTCGGCATATTGTACAAACACACACACGTAGTCGCGCACACACATACACACATACATAAGCGCACACACATACATACGCGCGCCCACACACACACATGCTAATCGAACATTCCGCATAACAGGTCAGCAAATAAGCACATACATACACACATGTGTATGACTCACAATATACGACACCACACGACCCACACAAGCACACACATGTTCATGCAATTACAGACAATTAAGCCCATATTATAATACAAAATAATAATCATATTACCCATGGTGGCCTTAACAGAAATAGCTATTTCAGAGCACAAAAATTCCGTCTGCCAAATTTAATTTAAAAGAACAAGCTTCCTTATAGTATGATTTATATCAATTGTAATAAAATACAAATATATGAAATAACTTGGTAAAAATGTACATTGATGAGCAAGGCCGGTTTTGTTCAATATATAGAACAAACATGATATTTGACAAATATTACCGCAGTATCGGTCAAGTTTAGGGTGGGTTTATTGGACCGAGCTACTAAAAACCTAGTATTTCAGGCATGAAAGGCGACATGGACTTAATGGTAGAAACTCACAGTAATAATATAATTACTGTAGCAAAATACGTTTACAACAGAAATATCACAACACGACGTTACAGCATACTCACATACGCATACACCCGTGCATCATATACAATACACACACACACTAGCACAATGAACTACATTACAGCACTGATCACCCGCGTACTGACACATCTCACATTAACCTTGCATCATACTTTACCATGAAGACAAGCACAGTACAAATTCAACTCGTCGACCAATCAGCGAGCTTGTAACAAACACGTGCCGCCTACTTAGCTAGTACAGGCGCGAGAGAGAGGAATGGAGCTCGGTCCATTGTGGCAGGAAAGAGTTTGTGAGCCGTCATCGCAGATGTTTAGTGCAGTGGTTCTTAACCTGTGGAAAATTCCCCACTAGTTGGGAATAAATGAATTGCCAAGTGGGAAACTAAAGGTCGGACAGTTTTCTCAATTCAAAATCGTTTATTTTTGTTTCTAATAACCTCTTGATATTATATTTGATGTAACAACTAAATTTATTTAATTTATCAGCACTGTGCTGTGGAAAATGAAAAGATGGCTCATTAAGAAGTGGAGAATCAGATATAAAAGGTTAAGAAGCACTGGATTAGTGCAACACTTCAATCTCGCTGCGCGTTGCTTAGAATTGAGTGAATTTCAAGGCGCAAAGTAGCCTTGAATTGGTTCTTGTCTTATTTATATGATTGTTTGGGCTTTTTCTAAACATCTCTAAGGCTCATTGAAGTGTTTTAGACAGCCTGGAAAATATGAATATATGTTTATAGATTTAAATGATAATCAAAGCAATTTATTTCTCCATTTTCAATCAGAAATATGAAATATTATGTGCAAGATCGCGTGTATCACATAAACAAATTATATGCTTGGCAAATGGATGAGAAATAAACACATTGTTGTGTATCATTCCGTGCATTTGTGATCTACAATGGCCGACTAGAATACCAGGCTATCATGAATCTACTCTTCAATCCCGGAGATCGGCTTTAAATATGTCGACATCACCACTAGACTGGGTCGATTTTTTCAATTAATATTAGTGTCAAGTTGCGGTAGATGCAGTTTTGAGTAGATTTAGAAAATATGCAGTATATTGCGATTATTTCAATACCTTTTTGCGGAAACACTACAATTAATTGAGCCTAAGAAAGCATGGAAAGGTTGAGAACGCCTGCACTAGATCATGCGAAATATAGCTGCTACTCAGGCTGTGTACGCATTGATGCACGTGCGTGACTGTAGGTGCCCCCGGTGAGGAGGGAGGAAGGGGGACACATCAGCACATATACACTAATACACTAATACACACACATACATACACACCAATATATAGACAGTGAATGCATACACACGCACACGCATGCCAGCACGTGTGTGTGTATGCACGAGGACTGTTCACTGCAGATCTCAGCTGAACAAACATACGCGCAAACATACAAGCTGACTTGCCCCGGGACAAACGTACACACAAATACATACAGACATACATACCCACTGACTTGTGTGCCACAGTCACATATACGCACACACACACATACATTCAGGCACGCAAACACAAGACTTGCGTCTCAACTCAACTCATGCGTTTCTACACAATAAGCAGATGCATCATAAAAACAGACAAGATGTTGTCATGTGGCGATTGAAGCATTAAACTCTTATAACCCAACTCCAAATGCAATATTTAAGCCAGAATTGAACAAACAAAAACAAGAAACAGATTAAAAATCAAATATGATATATAAACATAAACAGTTCAGTTCATTTGGCTATATTTAATCTCAAGTAGTAGACAGGCTGCTTGTTGTAGCTTTAATCAGTAATAAACAGGCTTAATTTCACCTGATAACTGTGAGAAAATGGACAATTTCCACCAGTTGTTTGGTGATGAGCAAGTATTGAGGCTGGTTTGTGATAATAATTCAATATGCATCCCTCGACAAACATGCGATTTATCTTGTTTAAAATAGTATAGTTCTCACTAATAGCTAATATCTAATACCATCATAAGAGCCATATTATTATCATTAGATTAAGTATTTGTAAATGAAACCATTGTTGATAGAACAAGCTCTCATATGCACTGCTTATATTTCTAGATAAAATAATTTGCTTGATCTAATTTACTACTGGAAACATTCGTTTGACTGTTTCTAAACACAAAAAGTATGCATAATATTCCATATTGTTTTGAATTAGTTGATATGAATAGAAACGGACTTACCAGAAGTGGATGCATTCAGCAGTGTTTGAAGTTCATTGCAATCCATTGCTCAATCAGCCAAATGCAATGATTCACTTACTCAACAAATTGCATTCGCTTCCAAAAGGCAAACCGTCTAATAAACAAAAGACATCGAAATATGTCGATTCCACCCAACAACAACGCAAGAAACCAGAGCTAATTAAAGCGGCGCACTTTCACAGCTATTTGAAATAACCGTTGGCGCGTCCATTGCAGGCAAAGTTGCCAGGTGTCTCAAGCCATATATAGACAAACCGTCAATGAAAAAATGCCAAACTCGAAGCATAGAATGTTTAACATTTCCAAAACGCCAAACAGAGTCGTCAATTTCATTGTGAGACATAGGAAATGTACCTTTTCACAACAATTTTTGTTTCCAGGAGTTACGTTTCAGGCGGAAAATGATTTCATGAAAATATATTTACAACAACATTCTCACCGCAAATATAATTTGTTCTCAAATTTCGAATATTTTCATCATGTATTTGCCAAAACCAAAATAAGACAAGCATTTGTGGTGGTTCTGTAGAACGCAATGTGAGCCGTATGTTTGTATGTGTGTGTGTGTAACATACTAGAGTGTGTATGTGTGAACTGTGTGTGAATGAACGTGTCTCAATGGTTCAGTATGTCATGTTCGTGTCTGCATATGTGCGTCTCTGTGTGTGTGTATGCGTGTGTGTGTGCCTCAGGCTGTCGAGGGTGTGTTGACGGTGTATATCTGAATGAGTATGTGTGTTGGTGTGTATCGGTATATAATTTCCTGTTATCCTATCGTTTGAGGCTGATTCTACCGAGAGCTGAAGCGCTGTCAATATAAAGACCAGTTGATTTCTGTATGTGGACCGTTCACCGCACATTCACACACAAAACACCAGATAATTGACAATGTTAGGATGGCTGGGCATAAGAAGCCTGGTGGCGTGTACCGCCCTTTTCTAACATACATTAACATACAATTTTAGAAGAGTATGGATATTTTCAGTGCGCTGAGGTTAAATATTAATCTAATTTCTATTCGTTCTACGATTTTTGCAACATAAGTTTTTGTAGTAGAGTCAACATAGGATAAAAACGCACCTGTAACACCCGATGTGATGTATATGTACAATGAGTGTTGTAATTTGCTTTGCGCATTCAAATTGTTTGTTTTGGAGCGTCCCTGTGATTCACAATCCGTCGAACGCGTGGCGCGTTGTGTATCTTGCGCAACTCAACTGTACCTTGTGCGAATATGACACCGTGTGTACGCTACATAGGTCGTGTTACACGACCCATGTGTGGCAATGATAGCGTGGCGAAGGAGTGTGTGTATGTGTGTCTGTGTGTGAGATGAGATATGTACGAGTGGCGTGCATGTTTGAATTCATTCTGTCAGTCGTTCGCGTAGTGATCGCGTATTTTTTGAACCTACGAACTTATAAACCTACGAACCTACGAACCTACGAACCTACGAGCTTTCAAACTACTAACCTACAAACCTACAAACCTACGAAACTACAAACCTACGAAACGCCGGAAACTGTAAAAATAGAGGTTAAATGCCTAAGTGGCAGCTGCTACACGGGAAGAAGCCGAAGCTTATCAACACACAGGCGTGCCCCTTGCAGCTCGCTGCCACCGCAGAACCGACCCTCTCCACGTTATGGCGCCACAAGGACGTAAGACGTATTAGAGAGGGCCACCTCCCCAGAATGCATGGCACAACTCATGACTGATATCTGGTACCATCATTTTCTGCTGGGTGGACAGGGGCTGTGGTATTGTAGAATTCGCCCAATGAAATTCTGCTCCGACGGGTTTCGAACCACGGACCTCCCGCTTGTGAGGCGGGTGTGCTAACAACTGCACCACGGAGTCCACAAGTCCAGTAAGTAGATCTTACGGTGTTATTAGTTTTACCAATGAAACCGACAACTCGTTGCTTATATGTAAATTTCGCTTTTCATATGTAGTATATAGATTTTTGTTCATTCACAGTTGAACCGCTGTGTTACGCTATATTACGTTGTACGTGGAGAGAATACACGCGCGTCCCAAAGCTGGTGTATATAACGCAGTGGGCGTTTCAGCACCTTTCGTTTTTGATATTCTCTTCAAATATCTCACAAACTAGGAACAATCTAGCAAGCTAATAATAGATTTAAATTCAGCTACATTGAGTTACCTGAAAAAAATCCTCAAAAATACTTCCTGCAGAATTATGTTGAGACATGTGAAAACACTGTTGAAGTGAACATCGTATAATATAAAATTGTAAAATTGGGTGTTTCATCCGCTTCTCTGTTGAACAAATGTCCATTGGTTGAATCCTTACGACCACTCCATTACACAGCAATGAAAAACAATTAACATATATATATATATATATATATATATATATATATATATATATATATATATATATATATATATATATATATATACACGATATAACGAATGCATGCAACAAATTAATAAGTGGATAATAATTGATGCAAAGTGATAATGTACACAACAATGTTTAATGAGCTTGCTAGAAGTGTACTGGCATAATTTCATCCAGGGCCTCACTACCTTGTTCAGCCAGATCTCTGAGAGGTGTCGTTGACATGAATGTGCCTTCACGACTTTCCTTTTTAATTTATTCAAATCACAAACAATAATTTACGATAAAAACAGGAATAATCGCTTTCGACAAAAAAGGCCAAATTATCTTTGGCATTTAAACATAATTTCTACGAGGCCAACGTCGTTAGAAAAGAGACAAATTGGCCTTAAATGGCCAAACCTGGCAGCCCTGATTGCATGGCGCTGATATTCATTATGACGTCATTGCGTTGTTGACAAGTTATTCCATCGCCATCTATATACAATTATTTTGCCAAAAAAAAACAAAAATTACAAGCAAAATCAGTGTCATGGGATGAGCACTAGGGTTGCTCATTTTCTAATGACTTGAAAAAAAACTGTATAAATATTTTTCCCATGAATTTGATGACGCTGAATTCAATTGTGGTAGAATTATTCAATTTTGAAGATATTTAAAGGTAAAAAATCCCACTTGAAAGTGACAAATTTAGCGAAAAATGAAAAATATTTGCGTATTTTGCTCAGTAACTTCTGTTTGACAATCTGTACAGCCATTTAACTACAGTCATTAGAAAAAACTCAATGAGCTCTATCTGATGATATAACTTTTGTCGAAATTTCACTTAAAACATAACGTATAGTCTCCATTAAATCCCATTATCATTAGCTTGTAATCACACAGGTGGCGCCACCATCACGCGATGAAGTACAATCTATAATTTGTATTCTCTCTGTTCTAAAGCCGTTTTGCATAAAACATGTAATTGATAAGTCGCAGTGATATGAAACAAGGTATTTATTTAATGAATAACAATGAAAACAACCAATTAGTAATGAAACAATCGTTAACGACACTGGCAAACACAACACTCACTCAACACGCTCACACTCAAATATCACTAACACGCAACATACTCCAAAACCAATTGACCGTCCAGGCCACGCATAACCACCAACCCACATACAATCAACATGAACATACACACAACTAGTCAAACACACACACACACACACATAGCTCATATCCTGTAGAACAACTATGTGAGTACGCACACACACACACACACACACACACACACACACACACACACACACACAACAGCGCATACGAAGCCATGCACACCTTACATATGTCCTGTGCTGCCTATTAATCACAAAATATACCTGTTATATACAAACAAATGCACAGTACAAATGATGACAGCCAGACAACAACAAGAAAGTCTAGCGAACTCAACACTGTTATGTCACGTCTCAACCGGTGTGGTCAGCCAGTCGGTGCTACATACCCGATGCTCATGGAAAATCATCCACGACCGCTCGTCTATCAAATCACTGAGCCGTGTCGTCTCTTGTATGATGATGTTGTCATCGGTGTAATCAGTGGTCGTCTCAAACGTGCTCAATTGTGTGCCGATTGCCTGCTTGTCTGCTGCATTCAGCTTGTCACTGCAGAGCGAGAAAACTACGGCCTGCGGTCTGAGATAGCAGAGGTGTCGATTGAGAACGACCAATGCTGCATCGGCTGCATCATAATCGACGGTTCGGTAGCGCAATAGCTGATGGTGCAAGTGCAGGTGGTTGACGGCAGTGTCGGCTGTCAGCGGTTATTTCAGCCACATCGGCGTATACAAAATGCTCACAAATGCTGCCATTCTGCGCATTTGCCAACGAAACTCATCACCGAGCTGTAGATGTGCGCTGAACATGTACAATTTCAAATAGTCAATTAACTTTGCCCTCCAACGCGCGTGATGAAATGATCCCGCACGCTGAAAACAAACACCTCGCCTAGATTTCACGCCAAGAACAAGCAGCGACAACTCAGTCTCATCAGGTAGTCCTCTGACGTTCCACCTGGAGATTCACACAAAACATTATAACAACTCAATCGCTTAAAAACTAAAATTACACTATGTACAGAGAAACGAAATTAAAATTACAGGACAGTTTTGTAAAGAAGATAAATATTACAAAAGATCAATGAAATAATTTAAAATGCACGTAAAAACAAAATTCATTTATATCAGTTCAGTTCAGTGTATTTGTTATAGCGCCTGATATACACGGGCGCGCAGCAGTTACACAGTATGAACAAGCGGACAAAGCTGAAACAGGTATAACAGAAACAATAAAAACAACACTTGAATGAATAAATATTACACGATTTAATTAACGCAATGAACATATTAACAATAACAGAGTACAATAAACATAATTATACTGAAACATAGATAAAAACAAGCATTCATGCATTCGCGCCCACACACGTATCAGAGAGAGGCAAAAGGAGTCAAGGAATGAGTCACGGGATCAAAGGAATGTTCGAAAATATGTTTACGTAGAGAAAAGGTAAAAGATGGATACGTGAGCGAGGAGGTGATATGAGAAGGAAGCGAGTTATATAATCGAGGACCGTATAACGAGAACGATTTAGAAGACCAGGCATATTCATTGAGGGCGAGAGGACAGCATATTGGAGCAGAATGACGGGAAGTGGGATTAGAAGAGGGAGAGAGCAGATCAGAAAGATATAAAGGTTGATTAGGAGCATGTAAGAGTTTGAAGATTATGCAGCAGACTTTGAAGTGAAGGAGCGATTTAATAGGAAGCCAACGGAATTGAAACACAAAAGGTGAAGTATGGCGACAGTATGGCTGTAGTATGAAGTAGAAGTATGGCTGCAGTAGTCGAGTCTGGAGAAGATAAGAGAATTAACAAGCTCGCTTGCAGATGGCTGATCGAGATAGGGACGGATGAAATAAAGCGATCGAAGAATCAAGCGACAAGTGCGAGCAGTATAAAGGATATTGGTTGAGAAGGAAAAGGAAGAGCCAAAGATAACACCAGGAGTTTTTTAACAGTCACTAACGGAGACAAGGGGAGGAAAGGAGGAGCAATACGAGGAGGATGAAGAGCGATAAATTCAGATTTAGAAGTGTTCAAGAGGACGCGACGTGAGGAGGTCCAGGTTGAGATAGCAGAAAGTACGTCAGACAAGATATTAGGATGCGAGAGAGGGCAAGGGAGATAGAATTGGATATCGTCTGCATAAATATGAAAAGGAATGGAGTAGCGCCTAAGGATGGGACAAAGAGAAGACATGTAGACATTGAAAAGGAGAGGACCAAGAATAGAACCTTGGGGAACGCCGGACTTAAGAGGGAGCACAGTAAAAACGGAGGAATTGTATTTGTATTTGTACTTCAGCCTACCACAGGCACAATTAGCATAAAGAATAAAGTAGACATGCAATAATAAAACTAAATAAAATAAATAAGCCAGAATACATGTAACATGCAAATGCAGAAACTACAAAACTGCAGAGAAAAACATGCGAACATACATGGCAAATTATAGAGGTCGTGACAAGAAACAGAATATAGGTGTAATTATAAAAGGCAGCACGTAAGTAAATAAAGATGCCACTACAAATATAACATGCGAATCAGGCAGACATGCAAACATAAACAAGCACACATACAAACAAGTATAGATAATGCAGTTATGAGCAATTAATTTAATCTAATATCGAGAAAAGGTCTAGCATGCACACATACAAAACAAGTACAAATAATGCAATTATGAGCATGCTTTTAGCTTTTATGCTTTTATCATTATGAGCAGGTCATTTAATCTAATAGCGAGAGAAGGTGAGAATGTAGTAGCTTCGAGAATGATTTAACAGAAGTGGAGGAGAGCAGTTCATATGGAAGGTTGTTGTACATACGTGGTGCAGTAAACTGAAGAGAGCGTGTCGACCAGAAGGATTCACAAAGAGAACGAGGTTCAAGGAGTACTTTGAACTGTCGTGTATCACGAGGACCAACATGTGGCGATAGGAGTTCTAGAAGATACTGCGGTGAGTCAGAGAGATGTAAGAGCTTGTATGTCAGTAAACAGATTTTATGATGAATGCGGTAGGGTTTGGGTAGGATACCCAGGTCACGTAGATGGGATGATGTGGGGTGATGTGGAGGAAGGCGAAGGATGAAACGACAGGCTTGATTAAGGATAGACTGCAGTATGTTATAGGATTTCTGTGGAAGGTGTAGAAATAGTGAATTGCAGTAGTCAATTCGGGGAAATATGAGAGCAGATACCAGAGAGTGTGCGAGAGGAGAGTCAATGTAAGGACGGATCAAATATAGATTTCGGATAATTAACCGACAGATATGAGCGGTAGAAGTGAAGTGTTTTTGATAGGATAGGTGCGGATCTAGTATAAAACTGAGGTCACGTACATGGGATGAAAGAGGCAAGTCAGACAGAGCAGGGTGGATCTTAGGCGGGTGAAGAACAATATATTCAGTTTTAGAAGGATTGATGATCAGTGATCGTGAGGAGGCCCAAGGTGAGATAGTGTCCATGATATGAGGAACAGACTTTTCATAGGATAAGGGAAGGAAAATCTGGACGTCATCTGCATATATATGAAAAGAAAGGGATAATTTGCGCAATATGGTGTGAGACAAGAGTTTGGCGTTTCAGTCTTGGCGTAATTTGGCAACATTGTCTTTATGATGCGGACCCAAACGTTGCGAGCATGTTACGTGGTGTGTAGTTATTGTGCAATGGTATGTGTTTGTTGTCCAAGTTGTATGCTGTTCAATTAGTTCGATATTGTATGTTCCCATTCTATTTCTATTCATGAACTCAATTCGTTATTGTTAATCGCTGGATGTTTACGTTTCCTATTTACAAGACCTGTAAATAGGAAACGTAAACATCCAGCGATTAACAATAACGAATTGAGTTCATGAATAGAAATAGAATGGGAACATACAATATCGAACTAATTGAACAGCATACAACTTGGACAACAAACACATACCATTGCACAATAACTACACACCACGTAACATGCTCGCAACGTTTGGGTCCGCATCATAAAGACAATGTTGCCAAATTACGCCAAGACTGAAACGCCAAACTCTTGTCTCACAATTACTCCCCCTTAAAAAAATCAGCGAAACGCCGGTTGCGCTGAATACGCCTGCCGTATCGGGAAGTTGTCGGTAAGAACCGCAATGGGTCCGAACCTTGTAACTCTGCCTCATCTGGTGGTCCACCGGGTAATCCAGTGTTCACTGCCGTAGCAGCTTCACTGGAAGGGTCTCTCGAGACGTCTTCAGTAGCAAGTCTCTTGCAACGGTCATGATGTACGCAATCCACGGGTTTTTCAGGTCGATTCGATTCGATAAATATGTTTGCTCCATTGGTATCTACCACACTGTGAGGCCCGGAGTACATGGGATCTAACCCGGATCTAGTCTCGTTTCGCAGCATGACCTTGTCCCCTGTTCTTACCCTATGCTCTGCAGGTCCGACTTTCCCACGATCATGGTACTGTTTGTATCTCTGACGAGCTAGATCAGTCCTCTTTTCTACATCCGCTTGAATGATGATGTGATTTGCCTTGGTTTCCGCGATGACATCGTCGGGATGAATCTCGGAACGCAGATTTTCCACATCAACCGTCTTATTCGTCCGCAACTCCGTACCATACATTACGAGAGCGGGCGTGTTTCCCGTGCTGCGATTGACTGCGTTGTTGATATGAAAAGCCGCTTCACGAACCACTTCAGGCCATGCTTCTGTACCTTTGTCTTGTTCGTCCAGCAAGCATCTGATGGTCTGTTTTGCAGTTTGCACCGACCGTTCTGCTTGTCCGTCGGCCTGAGGATGGTAAGGACTTGAATGTCTTTTCTGTATTCCTAGTTCCGCACAAAGCACTCGGACGACTCCGCCATCAACATTCCTGCCTTGATCAGACACCAGCACTCTTGGTGCGCCATGGCGGTAGATCCACTCGTTCCTGAACGCCGTGACCACTGAAGTAGCAGTTTGGTCTGCCATCGGTATCAGTTCCACAAACTTGGCGAAAAGGTCAACTACTACAAGTAAATATCGGTAACCATTAGCACTCCACGGCATGGTAGCAATATCCATGGCGACGGCTTGACGCGAACCTCTGGCTCCATAATCGGGTATTTGCATCCTGATCCTATTTTGGTATGATCGTTTCTGCCTCGCACATACATCACATTGGCTACCAACTTCCTTCACTGTTTTCTCCATACCCATCCAGTACAGATCACGCTTGAGTGCCAATAAAGTCTTCTCGACTCCAAAGTGACCCTGACTGTGGTATTCCCTAGTCAGTGATGTTTTCAGCTGTTCTGGAACAACGATTCGATTTCCTTTCATTAATACATCATTGCGAACGTGAATACCGTCACAGCGTCGAAAACAACCGTCGCGTATCGCACCGTTCGATGATAGCTGTGTTTTGGCGCTGATGATACTTTGGTCTTGCAGTTGACCCCGCTTAATGCGATCAAAGGGAGTCTCTTCCGTCAGATAAATATGTCGGTCCATATGCTCCTCATTGTCATTGACATTGACATCTACCGATGATGGAATACGACTCAGAAAGTCTGCCACTTGATTATCAGATCCTTGTCGATACAATATCTCATAATCCTGAACCATTTCGAGCTCTAATAACCATCGTGCAAATTTGCCCCTTGGATCTTTCTTCTGCTTCATCCACACAAGTGGGTTGTGGTCCGAAATGAAATAAACCTTCTTTGCAGCCTGAAGGTATTCCCACCATTTGCGCAAAGCCGCTATAAGTGCCCAGGCTTCCAGTTCTCCAGCTGCATAATTACGCTGGGCCGAAGTTAACCCAGAAGAGAAAAAAGAGATTGGTTGTAGTTCACCCCTTCCATTCTTCTGAGCCAACATGCCCCCCACTCCGCTAGTACTGGCGTCCACGCAAACGACAAACGGCTCCTTCCAATCCGGATACCGAAGCACTGGACAAGTCACAATCGCCGTCTTGACTTGGTCAAAACTGGCCTGGCAGTCGTCACCCCAACACCACGGACTCCGCTTCTTTGTGAGACCGTAAAGTGGTGCGCATATTCTCGCCATACCTTTTATAAAATGTCTGTAATAATTCACGAATCCTAGAAAGCGCCGCAGAGCCTTCACTCCGGTCGGTGCATCCCACTGTAAAATGAGGTCGACATGTGATTTCAACGGTCGGCAACCATTGGGTGATAGCTCATGCCCCACGAATTCTCCTCTAGTATAACCAAAACGACATTTATCGTGGCGAAGCTGCAAATTTGCTTTTTGATATGCCTCCAAGGTGGAATCAACGTGTCGCAAATGATCCTCAAACGTCGCGGAAAAAACACAGGTATCATCGACATATGCCGCTGCATTCGGTTGATCTTTCAAAATCTCATCCATCACACGCTGATACGTGCATTGGCTATTACATAGGCCAAAAGCCATAACATTCATCTCATACTGCCCTCCCGGAACTACGAATGACGTCTTCTCCTTGTCGCATTCCCTGATCGGAATGGACCAATATGCACTAGCTCCATCGAGGAAGGTGAAAAATTGGCTGCCCCCCAACTTGTCTATAATTCTTCGCCAATCGGCCGCCGGATATGCGTCTTTCTTAGTGGCGGTGTTGAGGTCTCTATAGTCAACGACGAAGCGGTATGACCCATCTTTTTTTCTTACGAGAAGGACGCGGCTGCCCCAGGGGGACGAGGAAGGGCGGCAAATCCCATTACTCAACATCTCTTTGATCTGCTTGTTTACCTCCGCCTCCACTTGGGGATTTATACGATACGGTTGGCGTTTTACCGGCATGGCCTCACCTGTATCAATTACATGCGTAGCGCGATCAGTAACGGTAGGTTTCTTCGGATTACGAGCAAAAACATCGGTATACTTTCGTAACACATTTATTAAACGATTTTTCTGAACGCATGACAAATGTGGATTGATCATGGCCTCGTAGTCTGGCATAGTCGTCTCCCCCATCACGGCCATTACTGCGGTACGCCTGCTTCTGTCTCCTCCTCGCACCATAGCCTCAGTTTCCACCCATTTGTTACCCAAACGTACCTGACCAGTTGTCCAGTCAAACTCAACAGATTTAAACTTCGAAAGGAAGTCACGTCCCATCAATATGATTTCATCTCTGGCTGCAATCACCGTCATATCGTGGTGCATCTGTTCGCCCACGCCCGCATCAACGTCTACTGACACCACTCCACACACCTGTACATCTCCGCCGACTCCTCTGAGCGTTGAAGGTTGTGTGTCCACTCTCACTAGAGACTCAGTCAAACCCAATTGAGAAGCTGAGGTCTGGTCCAGTACCGACGCCGAAGCACCGGAATCCAGCATGGCTATCCGTGACTGCCCATTGAAGCAAATTCGAATTGAGGCTAAGTCAGAGTTTCTTCCGCTCTTACCCACAACGTCCGCGATCTTGAAAACTGACTTACTGCCACCTGATCGAGAAACTCGGCAGTTACGCATGGCGTGACCCTTCTTTCCGCAGCGCAAACAACACTTCTCTGGGCACTGTCGCATCAAATGATCGGGAGAGCCACACACAAAACACCCCGTTGGTTTAGCATCACGTTCAGAAGCTGCCCTGCTCGCCGTGACATTTCGCTGTTGCCCACTCTTTGTGACTACGGCAACGTCCGTCGATGTCGACGGCCCCAAATCAGCAGTCGAAATCGCCGCGACATATTCTGATGAACCCCCATCTAGCGGCAAGCCTTTGTCAGCTAGCCATCGCTTGACCTCGACCAGCAACAGTCGTCCGAGAGCATCAGAGTGTCCAGTTTGACTCGATCTCCAAGAGCGGGCCTTCATTTGGATGTCCCGCGGCAGCTGGCCCACAAACAACGTCAACATTACATCCATATCTACTCGGGAAAGTTTAGCCAACTTTCTCAAGGCGTAAAAAAAATCATCGACCATTTCCCCGGGTCTCCATCTTCGCGCACACATTTCTTGCATACTGTCGTACTTGGAAGTCGGAGGGTCCAGTGTTTGACTCAGAACATCCAAAGCCTCTGCCAGAGTCGTAGCTTCTGCGATTACCTCCCTCACCAACTCTCTCTCTGCTGGACGCCGATTGATGAAAGCTGGTAACATACCAATAGCCAACCTCTCACCGTCGGTTCCGCGGCACAGCAAGCTGCTGACCGAAGCCATGAATAGTGGTCGCCATTCAGATATAGTTTCTGATATTTTTAGAGGTGGTACCGGCAAACTCAATTGACTCTGCCACGCTCCAATGTTGGCCGGCCCCGCTACCACACTTGAACTGGGTCCAGGATGGTCGTCCATGATCGCTGACGGAGCCTCACCTCGAATCTGATCGTCCATCGAAACGACTACCCCAGCTTTGTTATCAACTGCTGGCTCAGGGTTCGACATTTTCACAGATCCGGTTATATTTGTAATATCCGATATTATGTCATAAGGAACACAGCGGCCCGCTCCAACGCTGTATTAGTAACGAGAATATCGGATAAGTTACAAGCCGCTGTGTTCCTTATGACAATGGGACAGAGATGTGAATGTAAACATGTAAATGATGACATGTAAGTGTTAAAAAGAATAGGACCCAGTGATGAACCCTGGGGAACCCCTGATAAAAGAGGAAGAGTTTGTGAATGACAGGAATCGAAAAGAACAGAGTAGGAGCGATTAGTGAGGAAGGATGTTAAGAGAGAAAGAGCTGAATGGGATATTCCAATGGAAAAGAGGTCTTGAATTAAAATTTCATGATCGACGAGGTCAAAAGCAGATGAAATATCCAAGATAATAAGTAATGGAACTTAACAGAAAAAGTGCGACCATGCAAGTAAGAACGAAGTAGTGAGAGAGCGGTAAGCGAGACACCGAGATGTTTGTTTGTTTATTTGTGTTTTGGGGTACACCGGCCTCTAGGACCATACGGCACCCAAGACACCGATGGAGGAGGTCATCGATGAGAATACAGTGATCAACCAAGTCAAAGGCAGAGCTCATATCAAGTAGAACTAGAAGAACAGAATGAAAATTTAGCATTCGATGACAAACTATTTATCTATTTACTCAAACTATTTAGGCATAATTTGATGAGAAATAGACCGTACCTGCAGCGAGAAATCGAAGAAACTCACAAATGTAAAACTCGTGTCGGATATGTCGTGTCGACTCATGTAGTGCTGCCTGTATAAAATTTCGGGATTTTACAACTAGCAGTATTTTGGCGATTTTTAGAATGAATAATCAACAAATTTTTAATGAGTGTTATTGTTCCAATCCTAAAAACTTAACGCATACTTTACTACCCGGGTAAATAAACGACCAAGTGTACCGTTTGAAGTATTAAGACAAAAACCACTAACAGATGGCATAAACTGAAATTTTCCAAGTGAATTTGCGACCTCAAAATATTGTTTAAGGAGTCATATTTTGGTGTCATTGAAATCGGAATCGTGTAGAGCACATGAAAAGGTAAGTACAAAAATTCTTAGTTTAGATAAATATTGGCTGTAGAAACAAGACGAATTGTACGCAATAGCAACAATATTCTACACCCAACAACAATATCACGTGCTATTTTGCGTCAATGATGGTTTCTCAGAATTGGAACGAGTCAGAGGTTAATTTATCAGAACCAATGGCTCAAGTCATTCGTGATAATTCAGAGTTCCTCTCAAGTACAACACACCGCACCCCACACAATCTTCATAACTTATTCATGGAGTGTAATGCGGTCTATAAACCCAGTTTATTGGCGAGTTTAATGCAAGAGCAAATTTCACTCGACAATAAAGCTATGTTTTTCTTCTCCACGTGGGCCATGGTGGATTATTTTTCTCTTGTTGTCAGGGATATTATCGGCCATCAGCCTGTGCTCAGCATTCACGGCAAGATGAGAAACAAGAGAGTGGCGATTTTCAAACGCTTTTGAGATCATATGTGTGCAATTGTGTACGGACGTTATGACGCGTGGCATGGATGTTGCCGACGTTCACTTGGTGGTTCAGTACGACCTCCGTCATCAGCCGAGTCTTTTGTGCACCAGTGTGGACGCACGGCCAGAATCGGCAACGAAGGTCAGGCGTTGATTCTCCTGCTGCCAAACGAACACAATAACACCAATAACATAATATCACCTTCATAACGCCGTCATAACACCATTGTGCCGTCAAACCGTCATCATTACACTATCGTAACACCGTACCATAATACCTTTATAAACAATTCGTTATCTGTTTGCCTGTCTGTATCTGTCTGTCTGTCTGTGTGTGTGTGTGTGTGTGTGTGTGTGTGTGTGTGTCGGTACATGGACACTGTAGGTTGCTCGACAGACCTTGTACCACGTGACCGCCGGCCTGCTGTTATTACTGCTCACTGCCGCCGCCAGCGCCACCTATCTCGTTTTTCAGCCATTCATCAAGCCGCTGATCTGGGCCGTGCTGCTTGTCTCCGTGTTATTGCTGGTGAAGCGGCGGCTCATTGTGGTCACCGACCGCTGGCTGGCTCGACAGCAATCTGCCGCCACGGCGCCGCTATTTATACGCTCAACGCGCATCACCCCACGTGATTTGCATACACCTCAGAGTTCGCCACCGACTGTGCAGCACGAGGTCGACTATATTGTTGCAGATTCACTTGGCCTCGTGCTGCAGTGCAGTATAACGCGCAACAACTCAGCAGCAACACGCTCAGCATCGCAGCGGCAGTGCGATACCTGCTCAATTCGACACCTGCGACATCAAACTGCTCCACATCAAGAATCCCGGTTCTGCGTACGCAAATCATCCGTTCCGGTCGTGTAGTCCGCCCCCAGTCCGCTTTTATCCTTGAACTGGAGGGGGGCTCTTGTGGCGTCTGTGCAAATGCACACACCCCACCAGCGCTTCAACGATACGCATCCCGTAGGTGTATGTTCCCTGCACACCGACATACTCCAAGCCAAAACACCTTTTAGCGTGCACCCACTCCACCTGGCCTCAACTTCACTCAGGAATAAAGCAGCCATCGAGGGCAGCACTATATTTTGTATTTGCATTTCGAAACGACACAGTAAACATATAATAACACCGAACAACATATTTTCATGTGTCGGGGGAAGTCATAAAGGCTTATATCCCTTGAAATAAGCAAAAACAATGAAATAAAAGAAGAGAACAATAGAATAAAAGAAAAGTGGCCTTGAATAATTCCTTTATCACTCATTTATATTTAACACTTCTAAACATTTGAAATGAATACTCATAATGTGTGAGATAACGTGGATCAATTATATATTCACTTTCCTCAAATATAATATCACTTCTCAATTCTATTCTCTCTTTTCTCATTTCAATTTTCTCTTTTCTCAATTCTATTTTCATTTTTCTCAAATCAAATTCCAAATGGTATAGAAGCCATGTATGTTCTATAGCACATCTATAGAACAACATGGCTTATAGAGCATTCTATTCTGGCATATTCATAAATACTAATAAAAAAATTGAATACAGTGAAATTGATTGACGCATGATTTTTAATATGTTGCACCGAGCTCTCAAAAAAATTGTCAGTTGTTTTTACAACCTGTTTGACGTCATATATAGAATATCTTTGAATTGAACACGAGGGTTCTGGAACGTTCCGCGCCAAGTTCATGTTAGCGCTGTGCAACGCTGCCGTACGATTTCGTGAAGTTTTTTGCATGTTCTTCGTTTTATTCGGTTGTCTGCTATTTTCTGGAAGGTGTTGTAATTATTACGCTATTTATTACGCTATTGGAATTGATAAGTTCCTTCCTATGTTGCGTTCACAGATACTAAGCGCCTCATTGGAGATGTTGCTAAAAATCAAGTTGCGATGATTCCTTCCAACACTGTTTTCGGTATGTGTTCAGTTTTTAATGCGTTTTGAATGATTTATAATCTGAAGATTTCTATGATTTTTCTTTTGTCATCTTTTGCAGCTGGTCGTTATCTTCCTCTGCTTTGTTTCGGGGAGAAGGGTAAATTTAGACTGCTGTATTGATTTGTGACAGTTGTATGCCATGAGTATTGAAGTCATTCATGTGTGATTACGTGTGTTATTGTAGCGAGTGTTAGCGTAGCTATTATGGCTCGTTTGGTGTGTAGTTTAGTTAGTTGCTGCATTACGAGTATATGTGTCGGTTTATGTGCGGATGAGTGTGTGTATGTGAGTTAAAAACCAAGTTAAAACCCACGTTGACAATGCACCAAGCTGTTCTTCGAACATAGCTTGACTATATAATGCGCTAACGGGGAGGAGTCGAGGATTGTCTCTTGGTGTTCGTAGTGGATTGTGGTCTTGTAGGCGCGTGTGGTACATCGCTGTTCCACACGCGCCCGTCTTTTAATTGATCTGTGCGTCGATAAATACATTGTCGCTTTCCTTTCGACATTTGACGCTACAAAAATTTAATAGGGGTATAACATAAGTGAGTAAGTATACTTATAAGTTATTCAAATAATATTCCCACGAAGCTACGAGACGTGGCGCGACAATCACCGCGCGAAGTGCGGAATTCGTTTTTTTAATTTTGTTTTTTGAGTTTATTTTTAAGGGAGAATTTGTCGCTAGTATATATATATATATATACTAGCATTAAAACCCGCCCGTTGTGCGGAACAATTCATAAAAATATTGCAAATTAAAAATAAATGAGGCAAACTCATGAAAACCTTAATCAATTAAAAGGTCTAAATTTCATTATTTTTAATTTTATTTTGACAAAACATTTTCACTCAACCCGCCTCATATTTAAACACGCCCGTCGTGCTGAATAATTCAGAACTCGAACACGATCCGTTCTGGATCTTGAAGTCAAATCCATTGGTTTTGTGCATGGATTAATTCTACAGGGTAAATTTAACGTTCTATGGTCTATAGTTGCTGCCCGCGGAGCATTTGTATTTTTAAAAAAATACCTTTTTCTAAATGAACCATTTGAAAAAATGAACTAAAAAATGGAAACACTTTTTTTAAACCCGCCCGTCGTGCGGAACAATTCATACAATACAATTCATATTTGAAGTCAAATCCATTGGTTTTGTGTATGGATTAATTCTACAGGGGAAATTGAACGTTCTATTGTCTATAGCTGCTGCCCGCGGAACATTTATATTTTATTCATTTACATTAACATTTTTATTTTTTATGAACCATTTGAAAAAATGATCTAAAAACACTTTTTTAAACCCACCCGTCGTGCGGAACAATTCATACAATAAAATTCATATCAAATCCAGAAAATATAATGAATACAAATTGAAATCAAAAAATGTAACCTATAAATATCTTAACCAATAGAAAAGTCTAAATGTGAATATTTTTGTTCTTATTTTCACAAATATTATTCCTCAACCCGCCTGATATATATCTGCCCGTCGTGTGGTATAATTCAGAACACAAACACGAAACAAACAATGAAAGATGATGAAATCTTTTCATCAGAATGTTTCCAAACTATATTTATTACTTAACATCATTCCCCAATATCATTTGCTCAAGTACTATTTCACTTTTACCGCTATAATATTTATTGTTAAAATTTATATATTTTCCGCTATCATTAAAACCCAATATAACCTGAGTCAAACCTACCCAACCCAACCCAACCATTCAATCTTGACCGCTCTCAGCCTAGTCTGAGGTGATTTAACTTATTAGTTTGTGATCACAAAATATACTGATGCGATCATAATTTGTAATCAGAAGACTGAGATTATCTACCCCAGGGGTCCCAAACACGCGGCCCACCAATACTTTTCTCTCAACCCGCCAATATAGTATCGGGACCAAACTGTAATGCAGCTAAATTCACATTTGTTGCATAATGCGATATAATTATACACCATTATCATATTATCTCATAATTCCCGGTTAATGCTTCCACTAATGCATCATATTCATACAGTTGTTATTTTTTGGATTACACCGATATTACAGCCCTTGATATTACAGCCGATATTATATTATGCAATCTATATTCTGCTACGTATTATTCCTAATACATATATCATCAGATCGCAAAATATATCTAAAGGTTCACATCATTCTCCAAAATCATTTGCTTAAGAGCTATTCTACTTTTATCGCTAGAATATTTACTGCTAGCAAAATATCATATACCTCGCTATCATTTAAACCCACTCTTAATAGATACATTTAATTCCCCCGTCGTGCGGAACAGTTCATAAAATATAATTAATATTGAATTCATGAAAAATTAGTGCAAATTGAAAAAGAAAAACAAACCCATAGGAAAGTTTTAGCTAATATAAAAGTCTAAATGTGAAATTTATGTTTCAATTTAGAAAACATGTTTTTCCACAACCCGCCTCATATTTATAGCTGCCCGTCGTGCGGAATAATTCAGAACTCAACCACGAAACAAACACAAAGAAAATTGATGAAAAACGACCAATAGAAAAGTCAAATTTGTAAATTCTTGTTTTAATTATTGACGATGATTTTCCCTCAACACTGCTCAAATTCACACCCGTCCTTCGTGTGTAGTAATTCAGAAGTGTAACACTATCAAAACAATGAAACATCTCTATAATTCCAGATTAATGCTTCCTCTATAACAGCATATGAATATACTTGGCATTGCATGATATTACAACCCGTATCCTTATGCAACTTAAGCGTATGCAACTTGAAATTAAACCAATTAAATTACACAGTGAAATTCAGTAGCTTACTTTGTTCCAAGTAGCATTTTACCCGCCCGTCGTGCGGAACATTTGATGTGTAAATATTGAGGACAATAAAGACTTTCTATTCAGTATCGTTTCGCATTAATTAAACTGTACGCAATAAAACCACACCATCCATGCTTGGAGATAATATGATGCATTCTTAATTGTGATTGGGCTTCAGTGAAATTTAATCGGTGTATATTCCTGTGTAATCGCAAGTGCGCATAATAGCTGTCAAATTGGCAATATGTCCTTTTGACTTTACACCGCCGTAACTTCCTTCAGATACCCTTTGGAAAATTACAAATTATACCGTATTGTAGAAATCAAGATTTCTAGCACGATGGTATAATTTATTTTTATGTATAACAAATAGTTACTGAGAAATGGTAGAAAAATTAATTAATTTTAGTCGCCCGGTGTTCAAGTGTAATTTTGGATGTATTTGAGAAATTTGCCAATTTTACACGTTTTTTGTACCATTTGTGGGTATAAATTATAGCTTATATTGTAGAACACAAAATTCTCTACACAGTAGTATATTCCTGTGTAATCGCAAGTGCGTAAATTGTGATTGGACTTCAGTGAAATTAAATCAGTGTATATTCATGTGTAATCGCAAGTGTGCATAATAGCTGTCAAATTGGCAACATGACATTTTGACTTTACACCGCCGTGACTTCCTTTAGGTTCACTTTGGAAAATTAACAATTATACCGTATTGTAGAAAACAAAATTTCTAGCACGATGGTATAATTTATTTTAATGTGTGACAGATAGTTACTGAGAAATAGTAGAAAAATTAATTAATTTTAATCACCCGGTGTTCAAGTGAAATTTTGGATCTATTTGAGAATTTTGCCAATTTTACACGTTTTTTGTATCATTTATGGGTATAAATTATAATTTTTATTGTAGAACACAAAATTATCTACACAATTATTAATAGTATAATTTTTATAGCTGTACCATTGCTGGTTTATGAGGAATAGATAGCGGAATATTGACCAAAATATTCACGTTTTTGTGTGCTAATTTTGCCTTTTTGACTTTGTCATTTACACTTCACACCGCCGTAACTTTTTTTAATACACTTTGTAAAATTAAAAATTATACTGTGTTGTAGAAAAGAAAATTCCCAGCATGATGGTATTATTTATTTAGATGTGTGATAATTATTTTTTGAGAAATAGAGAAAAAAGTATAGAAAATTTGACGCGTGGAGTTTAAATAAAATTTTGAATGTAGATTGAATTTTTTTCCATTTTACATGTTTTATATTCAATTTTTGGGTATAAATTATAGTGCGTTGAGTAGAAGATAAAATTTTATACACAGTGGTATAATTTGTATAGTTGTACCATTGCTGGTTTAGGAGGAGTAGTCTTCAGAAAATCGACCAAAATTTTCGCATTTTTTAGGGTTCATTTTGTCTTTTCACCGCAATAACTTTTTTTGGTTTTATTTTTGAAATTTAAAATTTAGTGTTGAGTGTAGACAAGAAAATTTCCAACATTATGGTATAAATTTTCAGCGGGTACGCCAAGTGGTGGCCGAGTATTAGCTGATAGAATATGGACCAAGGATGGTGAACACACACACACACACACAGAGAATCTCTTTTATATATATATATATATATATATATATATATATATATATATATATATATATATATATATATATATATATATATATATATATATATATATATATATATATATCCGCACTTCCGCGCATGTGTATGTGTGTGTGTATGTAGCATGTGTATCATGTGTGTGTATGTGTGTGTTTTCGCAGCCCGAGGCGGGCGTAATCATTTACATTGGTGTCGTCGCCGCCGGCGGTGGCGCCCTCGCGGCCGCATTAGGGGTCATTTTGTACTGCTTGCAGAAGTACTGGGCAGAAACAGCGGTCAGTGTGTGTGTGTGTATCGGTGTCTGTGTGTGTGTCACACTAAGGATGTGTTTATTGGTCGATGTTTTTTTGCCAAAAACAAAAACTGTTTTGTGGAAAAAAGATCTGTTTTTAGGCCACGAGGACCGGAAATGAGGTCAGGCATGGTGCCAGACGCCAGGCCAGACATGAAAACCGACAAGACAGGGTATGTCACCGCTGTGGAGTCGACTGAAATCAGTCCTCCTTTCTCTATCTTGTTTTCACCTCCTTCGTGCCATATTATAATTATAACAGTAATTATTATTATTAATTACAGACAAATACGGTGACGTGGGAAGAGTGCAGGTATTATTCCACCCTGAAGTCGTGTCATGTAGCATAAGCGCCCAAAAACATGTAGATAGTATGAGAACAACTATACCATTTGCGATCTGACTTGATCCAAATGCAATTTGACTTGATCCAAATGAAATCTTATTTTGATACCAATGCTCACAAGCCGCTATACTTGTGTAGCAAAAAGTCCTAGTCAGACATTAACAGCCAAACAGCTCCTATCTGTACAATCCGACTATCAACGTCCTAATTCCATCCTCCCCTACTACGCTCATATGGTCACATCTCGAATGTCTCTGTTCCAATCCTATAATGATCTTATCCCCACTGCCTAGTCAACACCGTCTTTTATATCAACCCCCGGGCATTTGCACGCACGAAGTGTGGGTTGGCTCTACAGACACACATACAACAATGCCAGCCACCTGGGTCCAAGGCTACCTCAACCTTTATACATCCATACAATTTTAATCAAATTTATACTTTTTCTCCCTCATACTAGTTGTCTCATTTAAAAGGTTAAAGGCCTCAAGTGACAGCTGCTACACGGGAAGAAGTGGAAGCTTATGAACACACACACAGGTGTGTCCCGTGCAGCTCGCTGTCACCGCAGAACCGACCCTCTCCACGCTATGACAACACAATAACGGAAGACGTATTAGAGAGGGCCACCTCCCCAGAATGCATGACACAACACATGACTGATATCTGGTATCATTTACTGCTGGGTGGACAGGGACTGTTGGATTATAGAATTATCCCATTAACGTGGAGTGTAGAGTTCACCGTGTTTTGTTCAATGTACTGTTGTACGGTGTTCATGTATTCATTGTGTGTTGGCCATGTTGCTAATAATAAGACCTCGAAAAATAAAAAAACGTGTATAATAGTAATAAAATTGGTTTTCTATTATTCCTGGCCTTTTTATTATTATTAACATTATTGCTATTAGATTACTATTATTATTAGTGTATATCAGTGGTTTCCAAACTTTTGCAGACTGGCGCCCCTTGGCTCGCCGCTAAATTCCTGGCGACCCCCTCACACACAAACACAACTTTGTATTTTACAAATAAAAACCAATTTAGTAAACAAATTTAATTTAAGCAATTGTAATCGTTTCAGCAATATTGAATGCTATATAGACACTCCACCAGTAACCCTAATTACGTCACACTGAAAATTAATGCGATGAATGTGCCAGCTGCAGGGAGAGCATCTCAACATCAGACTGGAACTCACTCACTGAGAAGTCGTGGATCCCGCGGTCACAAATTGTCAGCCGGTTTCTTTGCTTGGAAAGGAGAAAAAGTAAATAATTGTTATTCATGCTTCCCTGTCGTCCGCCCCTTTCTTTCTCGCCGCCCTCCAGACCTATCTACCGCTCCCAGAGGGTGGTACCGTCCACTTTGGGAACCACTGGTGTATAGCAAGCATTGCAACACAAACATACAAACATACATGCGCATGCACACACGCATACGACACATACACATGCACACACACACACACATATGACACATGCATATGCACACATACACACATACACATGCATATACACAAACACATACAATAGGTGCACTATATTTACCGTCCGCTGATTTTGCAAGTGATGCAGGCAGTGCGAGCGGGCACAACATCACAAGGGAACAATGGCTGATATATCTACTCGAAGCTATATCTAAATAAAGCAACGCGAGCATCAAGGTGAAGCAATTCACACACAGCGCTGTGTCAATACTGCACTGTCGCCAACATACTCTCCACTAGCCAATCCCAATCCATTTTTTCAACATAATAAGCAGTCAGTGAACAGCGCGATAACATTGTCCGCGGACAATATGACAATGACGAAATGCAATATTTGTTCTGATAGATCATCTCGAGACCTCGATAAATCCTCGATAACATTGTCCCTAAGCGATTGCTAACTTTTAAAACAGTTTCAGATTTTAGCATAAAAAACGTTCTCAAACCCTGCTTTCTTACACAATGATTATCTCAATAATTTTATACAAAACTGTACTGTACATAGAAGTAACGCATAGTGCCGTGCAAACAATATATTAGGGCTATATTGATAAAATAATATAAAATAATATATTATAAACATATTAGGGCTTTAAGACACATTATTACAATTATATTGTGCATATTTAATGATAATTCAGTTTGATAGGGTCACTAATAGCATGAATAACTCATGTGTTGATAAAAATAATTAATTTAACATCCCAAATATATAATTTCCATAAATTGAATTCATTGCATGACTCTTGAAAAAACGTATCTTTTCGGTCAAGGTTTTTTTAGGTCGCATCTCTACTCACAACACATCTATAATAATATAGCTCAACGTGCATGTGTGTGTGTGCGTGTGTGCTTGTGCGTTTTGTAATTGTCACATACGTAGAGTGTATTATATAAGGAATTGTTTTTACTGTAAATGCTGCAAAAAACTTGTGGAATAGTGTCTAATATTGATTACGATTAAGTATTGTTCTGAGTATTGTTCTAAAAATTAATAGGGGTATAACATAAGTGAGTATACTTATAAGTTATTCAAATAATATTCCCACGAAGCTAGGAGACGCACGCAGTGCGGATCTACTAGCGACAATCACCGCACGAAGTGCGTAATATATAAATAGTGTGTCAGTGTGTGTGTTTGTCGGTTGTGTGTGTGTGTGACACAAAGAATGTGTTTATTGGTCGATGTTTTTTGGCAAAAACTTGTAACTGTTTTGTGGAAAAAACATCTGTTTTTAGGCCACGAGGACCAGTGTACTTAAAAGACGGTGGTCCCACCATGAATGGGGCAGCGAAGATAGGGTATAAAGCTATAGGGTAGGAAGCTACGAGACGCACGCAGATCTACTAGCGACAATCACCACACTAAGTGTGTAATATTAAAATAGTATGTCAGTGTAACTAACTTGTAAATATTTTGTGGAAAAAACATCTGTTTTTAGGCCAGGAGGATCAGATTGGAGGCGAGAATGGCGGCCAGACGTCGGACCAAACGTCAGGCCAGACAAGCGGCCATACAATCAAACCACAAGTCTTGGTATGTCACCGCTGTGGAGTCGACTGAAATCAGTCCTCCTTTCTCTATCTTGTTTTTCACCTCCTCCTTCCTGCCATATTATAATTATAACAGTAATAATTATTATTAATTACAGACAAATACGGTGATGGGGGAAGAGTGCAGGTATTATTACCACCCTGAAGTCGTGTCATGTAGCATAAGCGCCCAAAAAGATGTAGATAGTATGAGAACAACTATACCATTTGCGATCTGACTTGATCCAAATGAAATCTTATTTTGATACCAATGCTTACAAGCCGCTATACTTGTGTCGCAAAAAGTCCTAGTCAGACATTAACAGCCAAACAGCTCCTATCTGTACAACCCGACTATCAACGTCCTAATCCCACCCTGTAACAATGTTTTATATTTGATGCGGTGCTGTATATAACTTTTATTCTTATATCTCAATTTAGTAATCGTTTATTTTTTTGTACAATGTGTATTGCATGTTGTGCATTAAATATGGCATAGGATAGGATAGAAGTTAGGATAGAAAGTAGGGCGTAAATACCTACATCACTGTCAACATAGTAGGCAACAATGAAGCATTAGTTACACACACATACACTGCAAGACATTAAGAGACAGCAGGGCAACACGTGCACACGCATATATTACACCCACCAGTGTGTAAGACTATGTGCGTGTTGCGCCCTATGTGTTGTGCCCTGTTACTCAATATTTACTACCGAACTCTGCGGAAACTGCAGAGTTTGATGAACAGGTCGTGTTGTCTTGTGTTCAACCTGCCTAGATGCACTTCTCTGGTTAAATATCTCATCAAACAAGTCTGGCTTCCGGTCAAGGCTGACTTTGAGTACAACCTGCTTTGTATAGTTCACTCAGTCCTTGTAAATAAAACACCTGCCTATCTACAAGACCTGCTATCTTTCAAACAAATTTCACCAGATTATGATATGCGCCAAAATACTCAAAATTTTCTTTACGAACCTGCATTTCCCTCTAGACACTCGCACTATAACAGCTGTTTTCAGTATATGGCCCCCAGGTTGTACAATAAGTTGCCACAGTTCATTAGGGGATCTCACTCTCTCTCACTTTTCAAAAGTAGACTTAAGAAATATTTACTTGAAAAATCTTATGACCGCGAAAAACTCCTCATTAAACCTGAGTACACGGTGTAAATTTTGCATATCCACGATTGTAAATACAGTTGCTACATGTATAGAAAATGTATTGTGTTATCTAAGTGTGCGTGTGTTGGGGGTTTCGTATCTGTATCTACGTGTCTGCGTGTGTGTCTGTGTTCTGCTTGCATTGTTTTGTCGTGCTTTGTAAATAAGAAACATATATTTGGATATGCATGTGATTGTACATGAATGTATGTGGTGTGTAATGTGTAATGTTTATATCAGCGCAATTGAGACATGATGTGTATATTGCGCTTTACAAATGACTCAATAAATGAAAATGAAATGTGTGTGCTTTCAGGTGCGAGGACACGAACCGAGGAGACAACGTACGCCTCACCAATTTTACGGTGATTTGTGCACGCCACCACAATCGCCAACCCCCGCCCCAATCCCACGCCACCACAACCGCCAACCCCCGCCCCAATCCCACGCCACCACAACCGCCAACCCCCGCCCCAATCCCACGCCACCACAACCGCCAACCCCCGCCCCAATCCCACGCCACCACAACCGCCAACCCCCGCCCCAATCCCACGCCACCACAACCGCCAACCCCCGCCCCAATCCCACGCCACCACAACCGCCAACCCCCGCCCCAATCCCACGCCACCACAATCGCCAACCCCCGCCCCAATCCCACGCCACCACAACCGCCAACCCCCGCCCCAATCCCACGCCACCACAACCGCCAACCCCGCCCCAATCCCAGGCTAACCCCAGCCGGGTCCGCAACATCGGGCGGTTAAAAAGTAAGTACAAAGTAATATTTGCAAAAGCCACGACTCTTCACAAAACATATTTTTACAATTTCAGAAGGCAGTACCTTCGGGGTGCTTGAACGATAATTCCGATGCTTTTCTACGCGTGTGGGACATCGCTCTTCCACACGCGCCCGTCTTTTAATTGATATGTGCGTCGATAAATACATTGTCGTTTTCCTTTCGACATTTGACACTAAAAAAATTTAATAGGGGTATAACGTAAGTGAGTAAGTATACTTATAAGTTATTCAAATAGTATTCCCACGAAGCTACGAGACGCACGCAGTGCGGATCTACTAGCGACAATCACCGCACGAAGTGCGTAATATATAAATAGTGTGTCAGTGTGTGTGTTTTTCGGTTGTGTGTGTGTGTGTGTGTGTGTGTGTGTGACACAAAGAATGTGTTTATTGGTCGATGTTTTTTGGTAAAAACTTGTAACTGTTTTGTGGAAAAAACATATGTTTTTAGGCCACGAGGACCAGAGCACTGAGATGACGGTGGTCCCACCATGAATGGGGCACTCATGGCATGGAGTGCAGGTATTATTACCACCCTGAAGTCGTCTCATGTAGCATGTCAATGTTGTGTTGTCTTCTGTGCTGTATGTCTGCTGGACTATCTTATTCAATATGTATGTGTGTGTGCGTGTGTATTTTTGTGTTTTTGAGTATGTAAGCTTGAGTTTATGTCTGTGTTTGTGCGTGTATGTACTTGTCTGATTTGTGTGTGTGTAGGTGAGTGTGTGTGTGTTCGTGATTGTGTATGTGTATGACTTGTGCTTGTGTGTGTGTGTGTGTAATAAGAGAAATCGAGCTGGTACAAACCAAGTTTCTGAAGCACATTTTATTTGTTCATAAGAGGGCATGCAATGATATGGTATATGGCGAAACTGGAATATACCCCATAGAGATCTATATAAAAAGTATGGCATTTAACTACTGGATTCGCATAATATCTGGTAAAAACACAAAACTCACTTATATAATGTATAATTGCCTACTTAAGATGTTCAACGACGGAACCTACGTTGCACCGTGGTTATTGTATATACGCAACATTTGTAATGAGCGCGGGCTGTGCAGCTTATGGACACTACAGAATATACATAATCCCGTTAGGACAATGCATATGGTTAAAAGAAAACTCAAAGATATATGGATTAACCAATGGTATTCCAATATGGCAAGTAAAACGTTGTGCTGTTGTGCTTCCAGCGATGACGCACTGGAAGGATATAGCGTGCGAAGTCGGTATATGCAGTATCGACAGCCGGGCGTTAACGACACTCGTGTCATTGCAAGTGGAAGCCGACGTCCTGGCAATGCAGCAGCTGGCAGGAAAGAACATGCAGCATCAGAGCGGCCTGCATTTGGATTAAAAAATCATGGCAGTGTGCATTACAGCGACAAAGGCCTCTACCAGAGGCTGCAGTATTCTGCTGGCACACTGCAAAGGGTTTTCCGAGGATATCGGACCAGGAAGCAGCTGACCCAGAAAAACGAAGCTGCAGTGAAAATTCAGCGAGCGTTTCGCAGGTACCGCCAACGTTGCGGTACTCAGCCAAGGTGAGTTAGATCATATCATTTTGCAGCAATTGTGCTTGTAACGTTTTCTAGCTTTTGCACCATACATTTCACTGACGATGGACAATAAACACGCTTAATATGAAACACACACAACCACATTGACTAAACAGAATACAGAGTCTGGAAGAGCATACGCGAACGAATACACACCAGTCACAAGGACTGCAATTACAGGACCATCGACACACGCACATACAGCAGCACAGGCACCTGTTTATACACAATGGATCACACTTCTCACTTGACAGTCACACACACTAACAAACGTGTTTTCCATCTCGCTACAAATAACCGTCCATTGCATGCACAAGTCGAATATAAACTCGTAGTAATCACATTTGAAATCGCTGTATGTATCTCCCTAAATATATTTGTATATACTTTGAGTACAATGAAATGATGAAAAGTAAAACCAAGCTTGTTCTGATCTTCGATCTGATCTTCTGATCTTGGGTAACACGGATCTTCATTATCCGTGGTAAGTCAGTTGAGTCAGATATCGCTCAAGTCAGGTGCTTTATTAACACCTTTTCATTTGGTCCAGACATCAGGTGATGATGGCGTCCACTAGTAGGATTCTCGATGAGGACGACACGACGGTGCTGGTTATTGGAGGAGTGGACGTGCATGAGCCGCGTCGGTATCGTCTCGTCTCTACGGGCGATATTTGCCGTCTCAACGTCTTCAGGGTGAAAACCACAAACAACCATACATGCACAATACAACTCCGATTGGAGAACACTGAAATCAACACTCAAATGAGATGCTAATTTGTCCCCTAAAAGCATCCGCCTGAGCGCCCCTACAATCCTAGTCATGGATATTTCCAGTGTATTTCCTCATGTTTCGCCAAGCCCAAGCATCTTTTTCCTTAGCCCCCCTGAATTCATCCACCGGAAATATCCTGGCGCCGCCACTGCTTCAAAGCAATACTCATTTTGATCATGAAGAGAACGGAATTAACATAACGCTTGTTTTGTCTGCAGAATGAGTGGGAGTTCGTGGGCATCACGCCAGACAGACGCAGGTATGCGACCGCCACGCTTATGAACGGCAAAGTATACGTAGTAGGAGGTGTAGATGTCTGTGCTGTCACTCAGCGACACGTGGCGCTCGCCAGCATGTGGATACTGGACCTACACACGTGCGAATGGACTCGCGGTCCAGACATGCCGTGCCCGAGTGTACACCACGCTGCTGTCGCCTGCATGGTGCTGTTCAAACGTTGCATCTCTTTCAATCCGCACAACATTATACCTTTGTTCAATGAAACAAGACAAACATGTTATTCAAAAGAGATTGACAATGTTGACTTCTGATTCCATCATTGGACATTCTCACCCACGCCACATATTAAGTGTGGTTTCAATGAGTTTTACAGGCAAGAAGAGTCTATATGATATATACATGATGTTGTCGGCTGATTTACAGGGAGTCTTGTATATTCTGGGAGGACAGGATGACTGTGGGTACTCTATGAGTCTGGTGCAAGTGTACTGGCCGCGCCGGGACAGCTGGACAGAAATGTCCGAGCTTGCGTGCCCTCGTACAGGCCTAACGTGTGCGGTTTTCCAGCACAGAATATGAGTGGTGGGCGGATTCAACAATCAGAGCAAGTGTCCCATATCTACCACGGTCTTCCTCTACGATCCGCTGAGAAAAACGTACGCTCTCTCTCTGTATGATTGACTTTGATGTCTCAATTGCTGTCATTCGTTTCAATCATTATATTTTGGAGTGGCAGCTATTAGCGAAATTTGGAAACAAGATCGAGTGAACTTAAATTTTCAAGCCAATATACTTTGGCTGATGTACCTTACATTTTCCATAAAACTGCCTTCGAAATATTTAAACATTCTAATAGCTTACTCTATACCTCTGACGTTTCGGAACATGTATTTTTTCAAATTAAAAGACCGAAGTACAAATTAAGTAGACGTGCAGCTTTGTCTGGCCACAAACCAGATCCAAAGCTGCATACCCCCAATTCGGCCTTGATATCCTAAACCAACTACACATTATGGACATGTTACATAAGAGGGTAAAGAAGAAGCGAAATGATGAAATAATTTGTGACCAGAAGATACACATAGCAATAAGAGGTAAACTAAATCTATCATATGACCTTCTTGCATCCATTTTACCCCTAGGGATCAAGTTTCATCAAAATCGGTCCAGTGGTTTAGGAGGAGATAGGGTACAAACAGACATTTAGAAAATTTGCAATCAGTGTCTTACGATGATTTTTACCATCAATTCGAATTGCATTACAGATAGAGTGATGGTCCAGCTCTGCGGAGATCTTGCTCTCACGGACGACTAATTGTGACCGGTGGTAAATTATACCTGGTAGGCGGGCTGGGACGAAACGAGGGCCAGGCCAATATAGACAGCGTGAATCGCGTCGAGATGTGTGACAGTCAGTGCTGGAAACATGTGGCGCCATGTCTCAATTACCCCAGATGCCGACACGCGCTCGTTGGCTACGGTGAGACAATGTCGCTCTAATACGGCGCCAATAAAATATGATGAATCTGGTCTATCAGTCAGTGGCGGCGCCAAGAGGAGGGGCTTGCAGGGCTGAAGTATACGAAAAAATATGCCAACCCCCTTAACCCCCCCTCCAACTCCTGATCATGAACATTCTTGGTTCCCCCTCAGCCCCCCACCGGCAAAAAACTGGCACTGTCACTGATCTGGATAGTGGATTTATATTCACCAGCAGCATATGAACGTATGAGAATACAAATATTCAATATTTACATATAAGATGATGGATTAAATAGGGAAATACTAAGATAAATCTTTTCATGGGAAAACATTCCAGCAGAAAATGGTTGATACATTTCAAACAAGTTTGGTATTAACATATTGTTATTGTCACTGTAACCAAATAACATTTCTACAAACAGAACAACATAACACAACTGGCTAGAATGCGTCAAATGACCGATTGTATTAATATGGTGTGGCAGTGTGTGTGTGTGTGTGTGTGTGTGTGTTTGTCGGTTGTGTGTGTGTGTGACACACAAGGAATGTGTTTATTGGTCGATGTTTTTTGGCAAAAACTTGTAACTGTTTTGTGGAAAAAACATCTGTTTTTAGGCCAGCAGTATTTTTCAGCAGGCCACCCTGAAGTCGTCTCATGTAGCATAAGCGCCCAAAAACATGTAGATAGTATGAGAACAACTATACCATTTGCGATCTGACTTGATCCAAATGCAATTTGATTTGATCCTAATGAAATCTTATTTTGATACCAATGCTTACAAGCCGCTATACTTGTGTCGCAAAAAGTCCTAGTCAGACATTTTACAGCCAAACAGCTCCTATCTGTACAATCCGACTATCAACGTCCTAATTCCATCCTCCCCTACTACGCTCATATGGTCACATCTCGAATGTCTCTGTTCCAATTCTATAATGATCTTATCCCCACTGCCTAGTCAACACCGTCTTTTATATCAACCCCCGGGCATTTGCACGCACGCAGTGTGGGTTGGCTCTACAGACACACATACAACAATGCCAGCCACCTGGGTCCAAGGCTACCTCAACCTTTATACATCCATACAATTTTAATCAAATTTATACTTTCTCCCTCATACTAGTTGTCTCATTTAAAAGGTTAAAGGCCTCAAGTGACAGCTGCTACACGGGAAGAAGTGGAAGCTTATGAACACACACACACAGGTGTGTCCCGTGCAGCTCGCTGTCACCGCAGAACCGACCCTCTCCACGCTATGTTGTCACAAGAACGGAATACGTATTAGAGAGGGTCACCTCCCCAGAATGCATGACACAACACATGACTGATATCTGGCACTATCATTTACTGCTGGGTGGACAGGGGCTGTTGGATTTTAGAATTATCCCATTAACGTGGAGTGTAGAATTCACCGTGTTTTGTTCAATGTACTGTTGTACGGTGTTCATGTATTCATTGTGTGTTGGCCATGTTGCTAATAATAAGACCTCGAATAATAATATTATTATTGTATTATGTATAATAATATTAAAATATTATTTTATATTATAATATATAAAATAGTATATAATATTATGTATAATAATATTAAAATTGATTTTTTTTATTATTCCTGGCCTTTTTATTATTATTACTAACATTATTGCAGAAGTATTAACATTATTGCTATTATTATTAGTGTATATCAGTGGTTTCCTAACTTTTGCAGGCTGGCGCCCCCTTGGCTCGCCGGTACATTCCTGGCGACCCCCCCACACACAAACACAACTTTGTATTTTACAAATATAACCCAATTTAATAAACCAATTCAATTTAAGCAATTGTAATCGTTTCAAAAATATTGAATTGTAAAAAATGAAAAATAAGTATGCCACCTGTTGTTGTTTTTTAAACAGTTTCGGATTTTAGCATAAAAAGGTTCTCAAGCACCCTGCTTTCTTACACAATTATTAACTCAATAATTGAATGCAAAACTGTACTGTACATAGAAGTATCGCAGAGTACCGTGCGAACAATGATATTAGGGCTATATTAATAAAATAATATATAATAATATATTAATACAGGATTTGTTTGGTTTAAACCAAGTGTTTTTTTAAACATGTTTTTTTTTGAAAATTGTTTTTTTACAGAATCGATTTTTCTCATATAGGAATGATCAAATATTTTTAGAATTAGTAAGAGTTCATTGATGCAGTTTTAAATCTTCATAAATATTACTTTTTGACATGATTTTAAGGGTTTGCACGATATGGGAAACATTCTTATTAACATTTTTGGTGTTTGCTGGGAAGCATTGTAGGTGATATTTATGAGAAATCCTAAATTCTTACGACAAAACATTTGAGTTTTTATGAAAAACGCTTTTTTAGAAACCTCTGAGTTAAACAAAACTTTGTTCACTCTGAAAACAAACATAAATTAACTTCCATGGACAAAACGATTTTTAGTCACTAGAATGTCAATAGAGTCACTAGGTGAGTCACTCACTAGTCACTAGAATTCATCTCCTACATAGTCGTCTAGGTACCGAGGTCGGAATCTTTCGCGCTGCGGGTATCTGGATCGGTTTTCCGACGTGTGATCAAGGTCACTTGCTCCCACTGAATCCTTACTGTTTGCGGCAGTACATCATTTCAGTGTCCACTGTGG